>JAATLQ010038099.1:34704-77691 GCA_013421005.1 Heliconius erato x Heliconius himera | reverse complement strand
GACAGACAGACAGACAGACAGACAGACAGACAGACAGACAGACAGACAAGAAATTCAAAAAAAATCTTTTTGCTTTCTATTAGTCTTTTTAAGTGTCCCTCTATCCATTTCAGTCAAAATTACTAAATGTACAGACAAAATATTTTTACTGTCTTATTATATATAGAGATGATATATTTATTTCAAACATTCATAAAAATTATAAAACATAAATAAACTAGCAGAGCGAAGAAAGGCTTACTTTCTAAGATTTTTTTGTAGTTACCGGATACACTATCAGTTGTATATTAAAGTATGTATCCATCTTACAGAAAGTGAGCTATTAAAGAAAAGAAGTGGAGAACGGAGTGTCTTAACACTAGGTTCCCTCTGCCTACCCTGCTGTGTGCGGAATAAAGCGTAAAACTTATATGCTTCTTAAAATAATGTAAACTCATAAAAACAGTACGCAGCATATAAGGGTCTTCACTACCAAAAATTATGAAGCCACACAGCCATAATTCGCAAGGGGGTGTAACTAATCTAATTAAAGTAAAATTAGGCTATATAGAAGATAAGAATCAGCATGGAAACCTTAAGACTTCCCTAATATGTAATTGAAAATAAATAATTTTATTTTTTATTTACTTAAATTTATATTTCCATTTCTTCGCTCTGGTGTCGAGAAAAAGCGCGGCGTTGAGTTCTGCCACTCAACACGCAATGCCTCCAGAATACGGCAGAAAATGGGGAACGGAGTGCCTTAACACTAGGTTCCCTCTGCTTACCCTGCAGTGTGCGGGATACAGCGTGAAGCTGATTTTAATTTTCAATATTTTTGCGAAGCTAATATGACGAATATACTATAATTGCTTAACTTTTTTATTTTTCACACTAAACAATTTTTGCTTTCACCTACGAGATGTGTAAGATACACTGTCTGTACTCGTGC
The DNA here is from genome assembly GCA_013421005.1 of Heliconius erato x Heliconius himera. Lineage (NCBI taxonomy): Eukaryota > Metazoa > Arthropoda > Insecta > Lepidoptera > Nymphalidae > Heliconius > Heliconius erato x Heliconius himera. The sequence continues at coordinate 76,760 of JAATLQ010038099.1, read as the reverse complement.
CTCACATATATTGACCGCATTTTTATAATCAAAAACATATCATGACCGCAATGAATTCGGTTATTTGGTACATATCAAATTACGTACGAGATAAAAAAACATGGAAGGAAAGCAATTATATAAAAAAAAGAAATAAAAAAAAAAATCGTAATTAAAAATAAGAGACCAGTCGTGGCACAGGGGCACAAAATGTGACGGTAAAATCGACTGGTTGTGGGTTCGATCCCCACTCGAGGAGATACATTAACTTACATTTATATTTTCATTTCTTCACACTGGTATCGAGGCAAAGCGCGGCGTTAAATTCCGCCACTCATCACGCAATGTCACCAGAACTCGGCGGAAAGTGGGGAACAATGTATCTTATCACTAGATTCCCTCTGCCTACCCTACTGTGCTGTGCGGGATACAGCGTCACAAAAAGGATTTACAATAATTCAAAGATCATACATACATTACGTATACTTGTTTTGAATTAATTATTTTTTATTTAATATTAGCGACCTGCACGCGGCTTCGCCCGCTTGAACGACACAATTATTTATTTACTAATCTGAGTTGCTTCCGTTTTCCTGATAACATTATCATTTTAAAAACCTTATACATTGAATATTAAGATTCGGGTCAATTTAATAAAACTTTTTTATTTATTAACCGATTGAAATAAAACTTATAAATGTTAAAAGAAGCTCATTATAATACAGGAGTGAAAACTACATTAAAAACGATTAAGCATTTTTTTCACAAACGCATAGAAAAACTTTTTTTTAAATCACTGGTTTGGCTTCTGTCACATTGATGAAAAAAAATGAATGCCCCTATAATATTATTTTGTCTCGTGCATCTTGTATATCATGTACAAACACCATTCCGTTACATTTTATTTATATGTATTGATTTGTATAATTATTGTATTATAAACCTTAGTATTTGGAAATAATTATTTTTAGTAATAGGTATGTAGGTATCCTAAAACGGATTTTAATCCTAAAATATTAAGTTAATTTTACATATTATATTTCAGGGCCAGCTTACCCGTACGTACAGCCCGGTTGCTGCAACGATCCCGCACTCAGACACCCTCTGACGCCGGCATCAGCGATGGCAGCACGTCACCTGCGCGTGCGCCGTCCTCATTGCTACAAGATGTTGTTGACATTAAAACATTGCTCTTACAGCTGAAACGGGTATTACAGGAGGTCAGTTAGCATGAAAGTCCCTCTGCATTTTTTTTTCTGCATTACTTTCTCATATATTGTTAGCTTTGAGTGTTATATGTTTTTTAATCTGTTTTTTTTACCTGTTAATCATTGTTCATGGTCCCTAATAAGATTATATAAAATTATAGAATATTGTTAAGTATACCAAGAAATTGATTTCTTGGAACATAATAATTGTGAACGCTTTAATGGGATTTAGAACGAGAAATATGTACTCGTTGCACTCTTACAAGTGCAGACAGCGTAAACAGTTTTTGTTATTTTAGAAATCTTCAACTCGAATTCAGTCTTTGTTCAGTAATAAATTTAAAATCTATGAATATGTTTAAGAGAAAAAGTTTATATAATTAACATTTTTAATGCCCACGTAGAAAAAGAATAAAATATATTCTTAGATAATTTTTCCGCCTGTCACGTAATATATATAATGGCGTGCTTCTTTAGAATAATCCATGATATAACCAGAAGGAAGATTTCTTATAATATATTGCCATAATTGAGAGTCTTAATTGAGAGTGGCTTACATTATCATCATTTAATCGAGTGGAACTACGTTCATAATAGCGAATGTTTCTTTAGCTACAGTTAGCCAACGTAGATTACATTGAGACCTATAGCCGTTGTTAGCAACAATAGTGGGAAAAGATGCTTGCTTGTGTAAATAGAGCAGTAGATTATACATCTTAATTTTGATATTACATCGGCTTCGTAATTGGCATTATTAGGTAGGTACAGTACGGTCAACAAGTCGGGGCCATTTGATTTTACAATTTATTTTTATAAAATTTAGAAAACTTAACTTCTGGGCGGCAACGACTTGTCGGCGGTACTGTATACTTAGTACTAATACAATATTTAAATTCTTATAATTTTTTGTGCATTATTTAAACATTTTAATTAAATTTCCTGCCTTTTTTAACTTTTAAAACAAAAACGTATCAAACATATATATCCTAATAGCTTTATTGAATGCATTTTTTTTTGTGATTCTAATTATATTTTGCTGTTTACCACACTGCGTTTACCCAACAGCTAATTACGGACGCTGTGGCCGCTTTTGGGCTTACCTTATTGCACTATTTTATTTTGTTTTGTGTAACTTTTATGTTTTTCGTTGTTTGCATTGCCTTGTTTGCCGCGACTCAGCCCGGGGAGGAGCATCATTCGATGAGTGTAAGTACATATCAAATCAAAACACAAATCAGCTTCACGCTGTATTCCGCACACAGCAGGGTAGGGAGAGGGAACCTAGTGTTAAGACACTTCGTTCCCTACTTTCTGTGGCATAGCGGAGCCATTGCGTGTTGAGTGGCGGAACTCAACGCCGCGCTTTGCCTCGACACCAGAGCGATGAAATGAAAATATAAATGTAAATTAATATTTCATCTCCTCGAATGGGTATGGAACCCACAACCAGTGGACTTTGTAGTCACATTTTGTGCCTCTGCGCCACGACTGGCCGGACTGGTAAGTACATATGACGCACGAATTACTAATTAACATATTCTCAATTGATAAAGAGCTATATTGCATTCAAGGTCTTCAATATTTATTAAAGATCGTATATTTTTCTTTAAAAGAAAAAATATTTCAATATAGAAAAGTTGGCACTAAGGACTATAAATTCTTAGAATAGGTGCTCTGGTTCGTGGGTGAAGTGACACTTCACAACTGTAACGAGTAGTTCCTGTTTCCACAAATCCACTTAGACACGTCCTGTTTCACAAACACGTAACTGATTACATATACCTACGATTTTTTTTATTTATTTTTATATATATATTCTTAATTTTAAAAATATATAATATATTTATTTACCTTTTACTAACATAATATTATGTACTTTTAATAAACTACAATTACATATTAAACGATTTTCTTTTACTGGTATGTTTATAGTTTAAACTCTCTAATAAAACTTGTAATGTTACCAGAACAGGCAACTACTTTACTAATAAGTCAATCTATTTGCGTGTAATCGACCTTAATAAGTGCGTTTAGAGATCCCGGTGATGCAAGTTTCCACGCATGGTGAATGAAAACGCGAACATTATCATGTTTCTGAATAAATTTAAAACTAGGCCTTTTTTTTATTTACTTTAATGCACACAGAAACTTTATTGCCTTTTTCTTAATATATTTTACCATTTTTGTGGTTTCAGTGTGTTAGTGATAAATTATTGTTTTTTTATACAAATACTAATAAATATATCATTACTATATACAATATTATTACTGTTTATCTTAATAGTAATTTTATAAGGTGTTTTTTCTTAGTAACCTTCAATTAAGTACTAAAGATCTATTTAGCATCTAAAATCCGCAATAAAAACACCAATAAAACTGAAAAACAATACATAAAGATCCATAAGAGTACCGTTTTTTAAACTTAAATATAAGCAAGAAACCTTCAGGTTCCCAATCTTAACATGAATGTTATACTTTCAGAGTGAAACTCTCGACCCGTTGCTGGCGGCGTGCGCGGAGAGCCCCGCGCGCGGCAACGGGCGCCGCCCCCCCGCGTCTCCGCTGCACCCCGACGCCTGCGCCGAGATGCGCCGTCAGATTGTCTACCTGCAGGTAGGATTTTGTTTATTTGGAAATCGTATAAAAATTTGAACGTAGCGGGACTCGAACCCGCGCCTCCTGAAAGTTCAAGAAAGAGTAGAAGAAGGAGTCCCACTACGTTAAAAATTTTATACGATTTCTAAATAAATATTTGTCTTCCCTAAAAAAGGATGTTGTTACTTACAACGATTCGTGGCCGCCTTTCCGAATTTTGGCGTAATGTTCACTTAAAAATAAAATAAACTTAAAATCAAATCTGCGCAGCCATATATAGCTAACTTTAGAGCGGCCAAGACTTGTCAACCGTACTAAATACAATGTACATATTGTAAACACTACAAGGGTTAATATGAAATGCCACTTTACTTAAAATACAGTTAATTTCTTTGGTTTTCATTTCATACTAAAATATGTGGTATATTAAGATTAATATCGAATTTCGGAACTTCCGAAAGCGAAAAAAATACTTTTAAAGTTTTGAGCATAAGTTAGTTATTTGTTATTAAAGAAGGCTGGCAACGGGGCGGCAGTAATCCCTTACCATCAGGTGACCCAAACGCTCGTATGCCTTGTCCTTTTCCATAAAAAAATAATAATTTAGGTACCTAAAGGAAGTTAATAGTTAACAGAGGTGATTATCACCTCCGTTGATTATTTTTATATATTTTGTAACCATGTTAAATAAAATAAAATTATTATTTTAAAACTTACAATTAGTTTTCATAATTTCTCATACATAGAAAAAATATAGTTAACATTAATTAAATGAAGTTGTTAAATACATTGGTACACTTTACTTTATTGTAAAAGAGTTATATTTTCAACATTGTGGAAAATGATATAATTCAAGCTTAATGAAGGTGAGGCGACGTTTAATTAATTAACTTTATTGAACACCACCCTGTTCTAAATGTGTCAAAAATTGTGTCAACATGTTTTAGTATGCCATATTAGTACCTACATTTATATACTGTTCCTTTTTGAATAAGCATAATATAGGGTGCACAAAATATTTATAAAGTGGAAAATCTAAACATAAAAGTAGATTTAATATAGTAATGAAAAGTTATAAAGATACGGTTTACATTTATTTAAAACGTCTAGATATTATATTTTATTGTACATTTTAATCATGCAATCAAAATAAAAGAATAATATTAAATATAATTTATTTAAAAATTACATATAATAGATAAAATGAAAGTTGCACAGCGTGTCCGTGTTTCATGCTATGCATGCGAGATACAGCGTGAAGGTAATAAAAAGAGTTATTATATATGTGGTAAATTGCAGGGTCAGCTGGAGGAGCGCGACCGGCTTGTGCGGGTGCTGCAGCAGCAGATGCTGCGCATGGCGGAGGGCCACGAGCCGCGCGCTGACGACACCTGCAACGTCGCGACGCAGACTGACCGGGTGCGTTTGCTACTGCTTTTGACCTTGACCTATTTTATAAACATTTCTAAATCTTAAACCTGTTATAAATATACATAAATAGCTATAAACATTGCTTAAAAATATAATTTATTAAAGCGAAAACTATTTAAATTAATTTGGTATATGTATGTACCTAGTTGTATTTTTTTAATATTGAAGTTTTAAGCATAAATATTATTTCAGTTGCGGCCGCCGATCGGCACAACGCTAACGAGTTCTGAAAATTCCGGATTAGTGAGGTAACATATTTAAATGTACCTAATATAACAAACAACCATCATGACCCTTATATTTTTAATATATTAGTATTTGGCAAGTATTTTATTATAACTTTTCCCTATAGTTTTCAACTTTTTTTTTTACAAATATAAATCTATTATTTACTTTCCTTCCACTGTTATATTTATTTGTTTTAGGTTATACGCCGCTTCGATACATTCACTCAAGTCCTTATTACACGTATTGCAAGCATCATTTACCATCATGTACATTCACATCCCTTCACACTATCTCACACAGTACAGGGCTCAATACCATTCGTTTGCCACAGATACAACTATGAAAGTCCAATCTTTTGCAAACAACCTAAAAAGTTCTAAATGGATTATAGCTTTCAAAAATTATATGAACAAAAAGATAATATTTTCGCCTACATCCATGTGTAGAGTCACCCTTACTCTGTCGCCATTTTTTACGGGCATTTTCATATGATATTCCCTTGTTGCCTTGTTCGCATTTTACGAGATCGTTGCCACTAGTGTTACTTAAACGAAACTACTACTGTTTAAAATTTTATTTAGTCTTATAATATATTTATGTTAGTAGCTATATTATATTTTTTTATTATAATATTAGTTCACGGCATTTTAATCACCGATGGCTTATCCAACAAACTTTTAAACCATAGACAATCTAAATATATGCAAAAAAAAGTTTGTTATTTAAATTATGGCACTTTTGTAGTATTTTATTTTGTCTGTATTTATTTCGACTTCAAAGTTCCCTATTCATTATATAATCATGCTCTTATTCCTCACATGCTGCTTTTATTTCGGTAAATTCGATTGGAATATTGTACCAGTTTCCACCTGGGTACGAGGGTTCGTCCGTCGGATCAGGTAGCGTGGATCGACTGCTTGCTCGCTATCTGCCTTTTGTGCTCTATCAATGTGCTGTGCTTATTGCATCTTTTGTATCGAACCGGAGAACAGAGCCGGTTTTAGCAATCATACTGTCACTTCGTACCATTATTGAAAAAGAAATTCCTTCTCAAAATATCATTATTCATATGTATTATTTCTACACAAAAGTAGAATATTAACTGACCACAATCATAAGAATATCATTAAAAATTAAGTTTCTTAAAAAAAAACAGTTTATTTGCATAAAACCGGTACTGTTTAAAAGTTTTTGACATTATAATGTTATAAATCAAGACCAGCATGTCGTGAGTCTATTTTACAGCCGATTCACACCCTCTTGTTGAAAATTTCATAATGATATACTAATCAAAAGATATATTATTTTTATAATATAAAAATATGATATAAATAATAGTGCCTCTTCTACATGTATAAACTTATATGGCTAATATAATATGTTCCTATAAAACTGTTTAGCTTAAGAAGGTACATTCAATGTACTTATAACGTATCCGGCCTAAGATTGTTACGCTTATATATTTTTTTTAAATATACCAAATATATATAAAAAAAAATAAAAAAAGTATTATTTATATATGACATAACAACACAATGATGTAATTCACTCGCACACTACTTTTATAATATAAAAGTAGTGTGCGAGTGAATTACATCATTGTGTTTAACATATTATGTTTTTAATACAAATAATACATGTAATAGGAATTCTATACTGCATTTTTATATTTCAAATATAGAAAAAATATTAAATAAATAAATATTAAAATATTAATATATATATTAGAAAAATATTTAATATATTGCATTTACAACGCACTACTTTTTTTTATTGATATAGCCGTTTTTTTTCTCTTAAAACCACCACCACTAATAGTATTTTCTGTATTGGTTATGTTTTACAAAAATAACTTGTGATTTCTGTTTTGGTTTATCATTTATAAATAAGTAGTTGTGTGATCTTGGTCTCTATTGTGTTCATTTTGTGCCTAATCCGTAACTTACCTTGATTATGAGCATTGTCTCTGTGTTACACGCTGCCACTGTAGAACGTAAAGGTGAGATAGTAATTGTGTCAAGGTATCTTTAACTTCTAATTTTTTAAATGAAATTTTATGATTTAGATAATATATTTATTAATTGCTTTAAATTGTAATTATTAGCGATACAGTGAAAAAAGCAAAGTTAATATATTTGTAAATAAATCACCATTGTATAACAGTTACACTAATGTTGATATAATCCATTCGTATATGTTAGATAATTTTTTTTTCTTCAAATAAGGATAATAAATAAAATTAAACAATAAATATGACTTTATTAAAATGAGTATGACTTTATTAAAATTTTATTTATTTTTATACACAGTTGGAATGAACAAGCTAGCGGGAGGAAGCTGCCGTACAGTGATGCACAAAAGACAAAGAGGCCTGTCACCAACGGGACCGTGAAATGTCAGTGCGGTGCGAAAGTGAACGGACTTATTGACAGACCGACAGACAAACGAACGGACTCGGTTCAGCTTAAGTCAAATAGTCGAGTCGGATCTAAATACCTTCAAGCCTTAGCCAGCAATACGGAGAACAGAAGATACATCAAACGTGATTCTTCTATCGGTGAGAAATCGGAACGAAGAAACTTATATTCGGCTAGATCGCGATCTATAGAAAATTTCCACAACCAACACTACCTGTCGACCGAACCGCTTCTCTCAAAGTCAGCGGTTATCGAAGAAAGCATTAAACATCACACATCGTACGGCGACTTGTACAACGGCAGGATCAGCAGCAAGGAGAGCGTCAATGGGAATAGGCACAGCCCAAGTTTAAACGGTCAGTCGACTGATACAGATTATAGTTCCGATGGCGGTTACAAGTCCCTCCCTTCCTCCATCAATTACAACATCTCACCAAAGAAAGTGAGTGGAATACCTCGTAGGTCTATTGAGCAAAGGTTCATATCGTCTAAACAGGTGAGAGCGAGCGCCGTCTGAACTTAATTTATAGTTTGACACTCCGATTTTCAAAATCGTGAGGTAAATTGCAGGCCAATTGGATAACCAAGGAAGCGTGAACTTGAAAACTAAAAGGTCCACTGTTCCTTGAATATTTATATGTACATGGATGTATTATATCTGTACGAAAGATTCTCGGGATTTCACTAATATTTAAAAATTTACGTAACGATACAAAACAATAAATATGGTAACCTAATTTTCTATATGTATATAAAATGTAGTCTTTACGTTGTTCTCATATATTATGAAAAATAAATGAAACCCGAGAATCTGTCTCTCGCCGTAGTGCCATCGTTTCTCATACAACTCAACAGCTGGCAAGAAAACGCAAGGCTTGTTCGCATTTACTGGCTTAATTAAGATTTTAATTTCAGATGCCAAATTATAATCGTTGTATGTAAATTAAATAAATGTATTCACTATGAATATATCCTTTTTAAATGTTTGACGTGAAATATTTTGTTTCGTAGGCTATTTTATTGCTTTGTGCAATTTATTTTTTTACAAACGCTATTTGACCCTTCTGTACATTACAGTTAGGAAACTTGAACCGGGAGCTTTTTTTGTTTTGTAGATGTTGATTTACAAACATGTACCTATACAGGCGATAATATCTTAGATTTTCTATCATAGAATTAGTAGGTTACGTTGTAATATGTGATAAGAGTGGCTGTAAGAACTTCACTATAATTTGTATGAAACCTCTTATTTGTTTAAATTGTATGTACGTTATTGTATTATGTATAGACGTCATTTTAATGCCATTTAAATTTCTTTCCTATTTGATGTTGCTTAGACAAAATAGTCAGGTATCAAATAGGTATAAACACGCTTACGATGCATTTTTATATTCCCAAAGTCATTTTGAAAGCATTTGTGTAATAAAATTTAATGTTTAATGTATTTTAGCGTTTGAATATAGAAAATTGTAATCTTCCATTAAATATTTTATGTGTAATCGACTGGTCGGAGCTCATTTAACAACTGTGTGAAGCAAAATATATGAAAAAAAATAGATATAAAATGGTTAATTAAAAAAATCCAAACTAATACTTTAATATTGAGTACAATAAATGCAATCTGAAAACCGTCTCATATATTCTAAAACCAAAATATTATATTAAAATTTATAATAGTACTGTGAGCGTCTTAAAATATGTATATTCAAGGTATAAAATTACAGAGCTGAATGTGTCAATGTTATTTGAGATCTGGTCGGTCACAATCGAGTGAAATGTGAAAATATAATATCCTATATTGATACCTAGTGTTATCTCATAACCCACGTCATACGAACGCAAATGATTATACCCTATTATATAGATAACAATTATACCTTATATTATGTACTTATGGCTACTTGCGTCTGTTTATTACGTTTCGACACTCCTCTATTGTTTAGTTATGTAAGTCGAAGCCCACTAGCTTTAGTAAAGAATATATTACTACTAATTTAAATATCAAATTTGTTTCAATAAATAATTTTAATTTTGCCATGGTTTTCTTTGTAATTTCAACGTTTAATACACCCCAAATTTGTTTTGCAACTTTTTAATTCAAATTCACGGTTAGTCCCTATGCAGAGAGATTGCAGTACATATGATAATAATGTAGGCAGAGGGAATCTAGTGATAAAACAATCCATTTCCGCAGAATATTTGGAGACTGCGTGTTGAGTAGCGGAAGTCAACACCACCCTTTTCTTGTTACTAGAACGGGAAAGAGAGAGGTAATGAAAATATTAAATATTTATTATTCCGATTTTGAATTGAAACCACAACCACAATTTCTGTCACATTCTGTGGCATTACACCACGACGACCGATCAAATGATAAAGATACGTTACAAATAAAAGCGTTGAGTCGCTACTCAGAAATTAATGTCTCGAATTTGGGTGGACAGCCTCTAGTCTGAGAACGGAGCGACACTAAAACCCGTTTATATAAACTACTGGCAACTCTGAGGTCGGCCTTGAGATGCCGTTTTCATGCATCTCAAAATCGATCTCAAAATTGAGAGCGGCTTATACAGGATAAAAGTGTCAGCACCACTTTAAATGAAATCACAGTTTTAACTACTCTATAAAAGCCTGATACTATTAAATATTTATTTTTTCCTAAAAATTAAAAAGTGATTTTTTCAAACAAAATAAATAATCAAATTATTGTTGTAAGATAAAACGCCATTTGTCAAGTACGACGCACGCATACATAAACTTATCAAAGGGAAACCGCCCCATACGCCTCATTCCGAAATCGAGTCGTAAGTATTGGCGGCATAGTACAAAGATTAACCTTTAGTAGTATTTTTGTAGTAGTATGTGTTTACGCTATTGGTATCTATACGTAACTGCGCCACAAGAAATACAGGTATGGATAAACATCGTAAAATGAAAAAAAATCCTACGTCTAAACTGTTGAGGTATCTTGATTAATTTCTTTAGGTATGGGTTTAAAATATTTTATCCTATATGCTGTTTCCGTAAAAGGAGCGCTGACACTTCCACCCTGTATATACTGGCCTAGGTTCTATACCAACCAACCAAACCTTGGATCCGGATCCCAAGTTCGACGAAAACAACGATTAAGGTGAGCTAAAGATAAAAAAAAACAAATAAATATATGGATATGTACATTATAAACACAACTGCAATTAATGAGCACCAATTATGATTACAAATATACATCAATTTTTTTTCGGCTGATAATGCATTGTATTATATGTACACATAGAGGTGCTTTAATAAAATGTATGCTTAATGGTATGTGCATTGAGATATTTGAATAATACAATAAGAATTACAGCATTTATTTCAAAAGGATACTATAACAAACACGTAGATTATAAGGCGTAGGGATCAAAAAGACAAATATGTATAGCTCATTTAGTTACAAATTGAGGCCAGACGTGGCGCAGCGACACAAGCGTGGTAACGTAAGCGTGACAGGTTGTGGGTTCGATCCCCACTCGATAAAATGAAATATTTAATAATAGTTTCAATTCTTTGCTCTGGTGACGAGACGAAGCGCGGCGTTGAGTTCCGCCACTCAACACGCAATGCCTCCAGAATTCGGCGTAAAATAGGGAGCTATCTTAACTCTAGGCTCCATCTGCCTATTCTGCTCCGTGCGGGATACAGAGTGAAGCTGTATTTAAGTATTTACGTGATACCTTAAGAATTACAACATTTATTCCGAAAGCTAAACTTAAGGATAATACAATAAAAACATCTTTTTATACCATAGGAATTAAGACAAATATAGTCCATTTTTTACAAAATTCTTTAAAAAAAACTAATATTATGATACTGTAAAAATAAAAAGAAACTGACCCACATTTACAATATACTACATTAAGCTAAAAAGCCGTCACACGTCATAATAATGTCTTGTGTCCGCTCGTTCTTGAACCTTGATCAAGCGTCAAGCGATAAGCGAGGGAACCTCGCCGGCGTCACCCGCGGTCACTCGTCGGCTGGAGAGCGTATGAAATGTACATATTTTAATATAACTAGCTTAAAGTTTTAGAAATCGTGGTTTGCGTTTAGTTTGTACGATGTGCCATTTAAATTAGAAACTGTAGTTTTGTGTGGAAACATAGTAAAGTTATAGAATTTGCTGCATCTATCTAGTGTCAATAAGAGTGCTTGTAATTTGATTTTGAAAAGGTAGGTGGTTTTTTTTTAACTATAATTTTAATTATAAATTGTGTGTAATTTTATGTACGTATGAATACTTTGTTGAGAGTACCCAAAGTAGTAAACAGCAGTAATTTTTAAGGGATACTTTATTGCTATTATAGACTTTTTTTTAATAAACGAAATGAGTGCAATAAGTGAGCTTTTATAAATTTTATTATTACACAAAAGATGTTAGACATTCATATGATTTTTTTAGTACAGTAGGTATAAGATTTTTTATTAGATTATATAAATATAAGGAAGTGTGACTGTAAACGCGACAGGTTGTGGGTTCGATCACCACTCGAGAAAATGATATATTTCTTTAAATTTATATTCCCATTTCTGCTCTCTGGTGTCGAGGCAAAGCGCGGCATTGAGTTCCGTCTCTCAATGCCGAAACTTAAAAAATTCGGCGGCAAGTTAACGGAGTGTCTTAGCACTTAAGTATATAGTAATTAAGTTCCTTCTGCCTATCCTGCTGCGAGCGGGGTACAGCGTGATTTGACTTTACTATACTTAAACAAAATTGTAAATAGATAGCTGAGCTCGAAAATAACGACTTTTATATCTACCTCCAAATTAATTATCGAATGTTACATTGGTTTAGTTCAAATTTTCATCTATTCTGACGAAACGGTTATTTAACTTGTGATTTTAGTAAAAACTTAAAATTAGATTTGTAATGTTTTATAAGGCGAACAATGTGTGTAATAATCAGGTTTTGCAAGACCTACCTGTTAGGTTATATATGTGGAACAATAACAGTATAACTACTTATACATTCATGTATTTGAAGCCAGTCGTGGCGCAGGTGCACAAAGTGTGACTGTAAACGCGATTGGTTGTGGGCTCGAGCCACACTCAAAGTAAATAAAATATTTAAATTTATATTTTCATTTTTTCACTCTGGTTTCGAGGCAAAGGCGGCGTTGAGCTCTGCTATTCAATACGCAATACCTTCAGAGTTCGGCGGAAAGTGGGCCACGAAGTGTCTTAAAACTAGGTTCCCTCTGCCTACTCTGCTGTGTGCAGCGTGATGCTGATTTACAGTATTATATTAACTAATAAATATTTTATGATCTTAATTATAACCTGTAAGTATAAATACCAGTGAGTGAGTAGCATCATTATCATTTTATATTTAAAATATTTTTATATACAGTAGTGATATAATTGTTTTATCAATTATAAATATTACAACAAAGAAAACTAGGTAATTACACATTTTAAAGTAAACTTGGGAATTTTACTACTTAAACAACACTGAAGTTAAATAACAACAAAAGTCGGTAATAGATTAGCTTCCCCTTATCAGAGAATAGGCACAAGCAGAGAGAGATGATGTATGGTTTGTTCTCGTTTGATTGTTTTATAGCTATCTGGGCGTAGTGAAACTACGGTACCGATAGAACTATCTAAGGGTCAAAGACGTCTGCAGTTGTCAACTAAAATGGTGACCTCTCACAAGTTTTACACGTTGTATCTTTGACCTAAAGCCTGGATTTAATGTTTTTCCTGTTATAATATTTGCTAACTTAAAGTAGTGTCAATTTTATTAATAAAAACGCATATGAATTTGTTTTATGTTTTTCTTAAAATGAAAATAGGTATATTCAAAAAGATTTAAATGTATTGTTACATCCTGAAAAAGTTAACGAACTTTTAAATGAATCGGCACCTTATCAATTGTTTTTTTATGTATATCTTACTTTGCATCATAATATATCAGATGGCATCTATACTAGGTATTACAGTATCGTGGGTTCCAATTTACAGTTTGACAATTAGCATCTCACTGTTGACACTTGTTTTACACAAATAAAATAAAAAAATGAAAATAAGTTATACAACATACACTTAATAGGTATGTATGAATACGCTATAATTCAAATATACAGACAGTAAATGGAGAGTGGTATGTCTATAATGATTGCGGTATTGTAAAAAATATAAAAAGTAAATAAAATAAATATCTGGTATAATATAAAAGACGTATTTTTTATCAATTTGTAAAAACTATAAAGAAAGCCATTCACTTATGATGCTATAGTGAGTAAATAGGTATAGAAAGTGTTTTCTTTTACTTGCAAATTATTTTTTGTTATAAAATATATATATTTTACTAGAGGGCGCGCGCGGCTTCGCCCGCTTATTAGGAGTGAATTCTAAAAAAACCACGAAACACGTGTTCAATAAAATATTTTTAACAGTCTGAATTTATTTTTTTATAAAAATCGGTGGCAATTTAAAGATTTTTCCATATAAACTTTCAACCCCTTATTTGAACCCTTAGGGGGTGAATTCTTAAAAACTATAAAACACGTGTTCAATGAAATATTTTTAAGAGTCTGGATTTAAAATTTTATAAGAATCGGTGCCAATTTTAAAAAAAAAACCATACAAACTTTCAATCCCTATTTCATCCCTTTAGGGTTAAAATTTTTTAAAATCCCTTCTTAGTGGATGTCCAGAATATGAAAATAAATATCTGCCCAAATTTCACGTTTCTACCATCAGCAGTTACGGCTCTGCGTGCGTCTTACCTCAGTCAGTCAGCACAAGTCCTTTTATATATATAGATAACAAAAAATAATATTTAAAGCAAGATCATATTATAATTTAAGTAGTTATATATTTGTAGACACTTGTGTAAAAAACGGAGTGAGGAAATAGTGAAAATAAAATAGTAACATACGATTATCTAGATAGCCCATACTTTCATGTCCGTATATACATATATTCTATAATAACCAAAAATCACTGTTATACTTTCATTGAAAACGATTAATACTTTTAGCTTACATGCTATGAACATGCTTTTAGCTTACATGCTATGACCGTCAAGTCTCCACTTTCCACCACCTTTATTCTCTTGGGCTATTGAAGCGTAAAATGATCCCCGACTATGAGTAACCATCTCCACAATTGATTACTAATCGATTTAAATTCTATGAAACCAAAAACCATCTTATTAAGAGGAGAAATTAAGACCATATTATCACTGGATAAAGAAAGAAATGTTTTAGTTCTACACAATTAGGACGAAATAAGATCATACAATACAAATAAACGAAAATCCGAAAAGTAAAAATTTATAGAAAATAAAAAGTATATTTATTTATTATTTGAAGTTAATTTCATACAATATAACAAACATCATATGCCCGCAAACTTGGTTTTGTTAACTGTATTAGCCCCATCATCAAAACCTATAAGGTGTTTCCCAATCACAATCCTGAAATAGATGCAGAAGAAGAAGATTAAAAAGATAATCGGTAGGCGAGTCCCTCTCAATCTTGGCTGGTTTTTTCTTAAATAAACATTCTTATATTTCAAGCGGGCGTCGGGTGCCGCTAGCTCAGTAATATGTCTTAATTGAATCAAGCTAGCTAAGTAGTTTAGCGGTAACGCGTAATGCCTCCAGAATTCGATGGAAAGTGGGGAAAGGAAGTGTATTAACACTAGGTTCACGCTGCCTCTCTGATTAATATATATGTTTTTTGTTATTTCCAGTTTGAAATTGAAGTAAGAAACATGCAGCGAGAAAAGCACACTCTTTTCACTCGCTTCAAAGAAGAATTGTTTACATACTGTGCGTTCTGTGTTGCAATTTCAGCGCTGCCTGCACTCACTTTATCTTTTATAGGTATATAATTTTATTAATACTAAACCTAAGCCTAATCTTAAACAGCCTTATGATACGTGTTAATAAATAAAATTAATAATAATAAATAAGATAATTAATACTTTATATAAAGATTATTTTTATTATGAATGAAAATATGATCTCATGATATTAGACAAAGAAATCATAGGTCAATGGCTTCATTATTACGGAAAGATAAGATTTCAAAATTGTGTCTAAGCATGAATTATCTAAACAAAAACGGCCAAGACGATTAAAATAAAAATATTTTTACCAGCTTGTGTTACGATTAAATTGATAATAAAACATTGTTTTTGTTTGCAAGTGTGTGACTGTAAACTCGACTGGTTGTGGGTTCGATTCCACTCGAGGAAATTAAATATTTATTTAAATTTATATTTTTATTTCTTCGCTCTGGTGACAAAGCAAAACGCGGCGTGAAGTCACTCAACAAGCAATATTTCTGAATTCATAGGCAGAGGGAGCCTAGTGCTAAGACACACCGTTCCCATGTTTCACAAATCTTCGAAACATTGTGCGTTGGGTGGCGGACTCAATGGCGCGCTTATTTTACAACCAGATCGAAGAAAATATTAACAAATAATAATTAATTTCCTCGAGTGGTAATCGAATTCATAACCGTCGCGTTAACAGCCACACTTTGTGCCACTGCGCCACGACAGCCTCAAACTATATGTATATATTTATATATTACAAAGCTGTAATAATATATTTATTGTTTTACAGTTGTGAGAATCAGCAAACATTTTTGGCTGAAGTTGTTATCCAGCAAATATCCAGCATTTGAATTTATAGGCACAGACACTATACGAACTCTCTTAGATACACACAGAAATCAAGGAATAATTAACGTATTACTATGTATAAAGGGTAAGTTTATTGATGCTTCACCACAATAAGATGATATATGTATTCATAAAAAAATATTTAGCACTGTCTGTTATCGTATACTTGTGTTATTCATATTCGGTTTAACTTTTATGCAAAATATACAGAGTGGAAGTGTCAGCATCACTTTAAATGAAACCACAGTTTTAACTACTCTATAAAAGCCTAATACAATTAAAAAAAATCTCATAAATGAAAAAGTTATTTTTTCAAACAAACTAAATAATAAAATTATTGTTATTATTGTTGTAATATAAAACGCTATTTGTCAATAACGACGCACGACATAAACGTATCAAAGGGAAACCGCCGCATACGCCTCATTCCGAAATCCATTCGCAGGTATTGGCGGCAAAGTTCAAAGTTTAACCTTTAGTAGTATTTTTGTAGTAGTGTGTGCTTACGTTATTGGTATACGTAACTGCGTCACGCGAAATAAACATACGGATAAAAATCGTGAAATGAAAAAAAAAACCTACGTCTCAACTGTTGAGGTATCTTGATTAATTTCTTTAGGTATGGGTTTAAAATATTTTATCCTTTATACTGTTTCCGTAAAAGGAGCGCTGACACTTCCACCCTGTATACATAAAATATAATTTCAGTTCGGCTTCATTCTGCAGCATAATGTTAAGACACTCCGCTGCCCACTTACCACCGAATTTTGGAGGCATTGCACGTTGAGTGTTGGAACTCAACGCCGCGCTTTGAGCGCGCCGCGCTTCGAGACAACAGAGTGAAGAAATGAAAAGATTGAACATTTCACTTCCTAGAGTAGAAAACGAACCGACAACCTTCGCTTTTACAATACATCATTGTGTCCCCGCGCAACTAGACTCGAAAATAATATATAATGCTTTAAAAATTTCAATAGGTACTCTCAATGCTGATGAAATTATACGCGTCCTTAAGAAACACGTTATAGAGCGTAGAGATGAGAACGGAGAACTGATGTTTCCAAGATTACGGCATCGCTTGGTGTCCAGCTGGGGAAACTACGCGTGGGACGGGACGCAGCCATTTGTGTTAGAAAACCACGTGTTTGTGACGAAAGGGGTTTATCGCGGTCGTCATGTATCTGATATCAATATACAGGTAATGAAACTAAAAAAGGTTATTTAACCTTAAAAGCATAAATATGTTTATGTAAGACTATATCAGGCTTTTTGTGCTCAATCATGTTCGAAAGAAGTTCCAAAAATTTTACTAACAAAAAAATTGTCTGGAAAAACTACAAAAAAACACTTACACTAACATATCTGTGCAAAGCTAAGGTCCAAGACCAATGTGTTCAATTATTTTTCTCATATTATTAGAAAAACCATTATTGCATTTAGCATGTTCGGTTGTTTAAATGAAGCATAACAATTTTATTAGTTAATTTAAATTACTTTCAGGATTACGTGAGCGAAATTATATCGAAATATTTTCCACCAGAACAACCACCGTGGCAATATCTTATAATTCCTTGTAAATCAGAAGAACCAAAATACTATATTTTAATAAGAGTTCATCATTTATTACTTACTGGGAAAAAGTCTCTAAATATCGGTGACTTTTTGTTGGTTGAACAGCTACCTCCTAATAGAGTCATTCAACAGAGAGAGTATTACCAACAAAGTGCATTGTCAAAATTATTCCCCGTGCCTTCATACATACCACAACTTTGGGGAAAGATAAATGAAAGCTTATCAAACACTTGGAACGAGTTTATTTCTGAATATGATCCTGCTGCGAGTCCCGGATCCCTTAATAGAATGCCAGGAGTTTTTCACGTGGCGGGAATGGTTATGGTATCTGCCGCAAATGCTTTGAGAGAAGTCACTAAGCAAAGATTTATGAACAGAGCACATGATCCCGCCCCAAGCATTAACTTCATGACAGCTGTTAAAAATGAATGTGTAAAGAGATACCTAACTGTTCCTAAGGTAAACATTATCTTTTCGTTAAATCCTACGTAGGTATATCAATCAAATCTATTTTTCTTAATTCTAAGAACAATTAACCAAATTGCATTCTAGATAAACTAGGCACCTAGCACGTACCTATAAATTAACAGAACTTTGTTATACAAGTACCTTGTTACAGATATTAATTTCACCACTAATCACTTTTGATCCCCGAAAATTACCCAAAAGGATTATCGGTGCAACTTACAATACAACATTGTTAATGTTTAAATTACCTACAATAGTGAAAAATGAAGTCGCAGCTTTTAACGAACTGCGTGATACAGGTAGAGTGAGGCTAACAAACACATATGTATGGAAATATAGCGATATAGGACAGTTGTGTATGAAAGCAACAAATGAGGCTCTAAAAGTTGCTGTCGAAATGTACAAGGCGCCTATTTGTTTCTGGAATGACATTTGTAGAGCCGATGATGGACCACGTCATATGTTACAGACAGTGTCTTTATGTGGAAGAAAGGTGAATTTACAGTACTTACTATACTTTTTATCTTACATTTTAAAACCTGCCTTAAAACTTACATCAAAATAATATCAAAATTATAAATGCATAATATTCATAATTGTGATTTACAGGTGGCTGCATGGTCGCGGCCGGTGTCTCGCGCAGGCATGGAGCGCGCGGCGAGGGCGCTAGGCGTGTCGTCGTCTGATGTGGCCCTATACGCTGCCACAGAAGCTTTGCGTGCATTCTTCGAAGGTGCCGAGAGTGACACACCTGACTCCGTGCTTATTACTGCTAGGGCGGCGTCTGAGGACTTTCTCTATACATTCGCTGAAGGCAACGGAAAGAATTACAAAAAGTCACAGACTGGAGGTAAATTTCATTATTTTCTCCCTTTTATTTGTATTTATTTATTTTAGTATTAAAGTAGAATAAATTAATTTTTACTTTTATTTCAAAAGCTGTACGTTAGAGTGTAAACTATAAAATTAGTAATTATATTTAATTATTTCAGGAATGGTATGCTTAGCTCTGCCAGTAGGGGCTAGCCCGCGCCGTATATCAGCAGTGGTTCATGAAGCATGCACACGACAAAATACATTAGTGGCAGCTTGGGCGGCACAGACACGCTGCGGCGCTCTGACTAGATCCGTGCCAGCGCCCCTAGCAAAGATTACTATGAACATTTTATCTAGAAAATATGCAGTATCTTATGCGGAAATCAATTCTCCAGTAAATACAACTCAACGTTCAACATTGTGGGGAAAAACTGTGAACCACATTGTGTATTGGCGTCCCCCGCAAGCTAATATAAGTAAGTTTAGAAATAGTCTACATTTTCCGAGAATTATTCAATCATCCTTAATTTATAATGCCAATACTTTTATTTTTCTTATCAGGTATGTCGTTAACTTTGATACAATATGCGGATACTGTGCGGTTAACAGTAATGGCCGATGCACGTCTACGACCATCACATATTGTCCCGGCAACGCGATGGCCAGCCGCTATAGAAACACTTGTAGAGAGAATAGACCAGGAAATTGCTAGGATTACCGCTCATGCCCAGATGCCATTCGATTACACACCACTAAATTCTTCAGAAAGTAGTCAATATCAAGAAAGTAATAGTAACCAAGGAACTAGTGAAGTCATCTCGGAAACAAATACCGAAGATTTAAGTGAAGAAGAACAACAAAGTACTAACCAACAAAACGACAGTCAAGAAATTAGCCCAGATAATCAAGAAACTAATCAAGCAATTCAAGGAACTAGTCAAGACAACCAGGAAATTAGTCAAGAAAATCAAGATTCTAGCCAAGAAAACCCGGAATTTAGTCAAGAAAATGAAGGAACTAGCCAAGAAAACCAGGAAAATACTCAAGAAATTCGGGAAACTAGCCCAGAAAATCAAAGAACTAGCCAAGAAAATCAAAGAATTAGTCAAGAAAATTATGAAACTAGCCAAGTAAACCAGGAAATAAGTCCAAAAAATATAAGAACTAGCCAAGAAACCCAAGATAGCCAAGAAAACGAAAATATTGATCAAGAAATTGTACAAACTCAACAAGAAAATTTAGAGCACAGCCGTGGAAACCAAAACGAATCCATTTAATAAAAAAAAACTATTTAATGAATGAAAAATACGATAGGCTACTATCGTATTTTTCTAAGTAAATGTTCATTCTATGCAAATTTAAAATGCAAAAAAATAAAAATTAATTACAAGACTGAAACCGTTTACAATAAAAGCCTATGATAACTATTTTAAGAAGTGAAGGGGTCTGATTTGTATAATAAAATGGCCTTTGATCTTTAAAATAATAGTTTAAATTGATCAACATTTTATATATTTCATTTATTCACATACGCTTATTAATGAATTAAGTGTACTTTGTGTTTTAAATAAAATTGTTTGATATTGTATGTTGTAATTAGTTAAGTAATACTGATTTTTAATGAAAAACAAAGAATATTTTTATTTTCCTATCTGTATCTTTGTTTGAGATCCCTAAATGCAAAAAAAATAAAAAAACGTTAATTGTATAGTTTGATAAATGAATTTTAGAAGGTCAGTATTAGAGATGTTTTTTTTTTATAATAATTGTTAAACTACCTTAGACGATTTATCCACATTATAGAACAGATTATAATTACAAAATATTTTCTGAACAAAAAATATAGTCTTAAATTTAAGTAAGTCTGATCTTTATATAAAAAAAATATAAGTTTAGCCTTGATAGCTAGAAAACTATAGACAAATAACTTCCTAATATTACAAGACAATAATGAAAAAACTGAATAAAAATAATAATAATAATTTAAATTATTTTTCTTAAACATCAAATGCTAGCGTACTGCTAGCGTAGGTCGTGGAGCGAGATTTGGTTTTTATTTTTGTTGATTTTTATCAGCTTCACGCTGTATTCCGCACACAGCAGGGTAGGCAGAGGGAACCTAGTATTAAGACACTCCGTTCCCCACTTTCTGCCGTATTCTGGAGGTGCATGTTGGGTGGCAGAACTCAACGCCGCGCTTGTCCTCGACCCCAGAGCGAAGAAATGGAAATATAAATTTAAGTAAATATTTCATCTCCTCAAGTAGGGATCGAACCCACAACCACTCGGTTTACAGTTACACTTTGTGCCGCTGCGCCACGACTGGACTGTGCCACGAATTTGATTTTATTGGTATTTAAATATTTGGTTGTAGTTTGTTTTTATGGTTTAGTTTAATTATGTGGTGTATAGTGTTTGTGGTGCATTTTAGGTAAGCTTGTGGGCATCGGTAAAGACGGGCTGCCTGACCTTCCGAATCCCTAGGGGGCCTACTATTTTTACCGAGATTTTGTGTTACACGGCTAGTAACACAAGAAAGCGACAAAGCGATGATGATATGATTGTCGATACTCCTGAAAACAACTAACTGATCCAGCAACAGCCACTTCTTCAATACAGCATATATACAGAGTGGAAGCGCCAGCGCTCCTTTTACGGGAACAGCATATAGGGTAAAAGATTATTAAAAGTCATACCTAAAAAAAATAATTAAGATAACTCAACAGTTTAGACGTAGGATTTTTTTTAATTTCACGTTGTTTATCCATACCTGTATTTCGTGTAACGCAGTTACGTATAGATACCAATAACGTAAACGCATACTACTACAAAAATACTACTAGAAGTTAAACAACTTTAAACTTTGCCGTACGACTCGATTTCGGAATGAGGCGCATGCGGTGGTTTAATTTACAATGATAATTTTATAATTTAATTTATTTCAAATAATAACTTTTTCAAATTTGGGAAAAGCTAAATAAATTGTATTAAAACATTTTTTTAAATAATAATCATTTCGTTGCCTTCACTAAGCAAAAGGTGATTATAGCTATTAGCTACCTATAATATTACAAGAATGGGTCTAGCTTGATTGATTGAGAAATCAATGGGTACTTCTTTAAGTACCCATTGATTCCTCAATGGAAGAATTTGTCTTATGCTTATGCTTCAAACACATTCAAGCACTTAATTCCGTGGCGACGAGTAGTCAGGTTATATATATATATATATATAGTATATGTAGTGAGGTTATAGATATAGAGCACTATAGAGTGAAATGACGATTATATATATATCGATTTTTGCAAAATGAGCTGAGTTCACCAATCGTGTTCTCTATTGAAATCAGCATGTTTATATTTGACTAACGGTAAATTTTATTTAATATGTTTAATAAAAGACAAGAAGCGACCTTATAAAAAAAACTGTGATCTCTTTCAGGTAATTAAAATTGGATGTGTAAGGAGATTTTGCCAGAAATAAAAAACGTATTTTTTTTAAACAAATTATCGTTGTAAAATAAAAGGCCACTTGTTAAGATTGACGCACATAGACAGTACCCTATCAAAGCGACATTGCACACGCCTCATTCACAAAATCGAGTCGTAGGTATTGGCGAATTAAGCTGAACGTTATTTATTATAGAAGTTACGTAATTGCACAAAATAGAACGAGAGATATAAGGAATTTCTCTTGTTTTAATATGATTTTTGTAAATGAAACGTGGCAGATCGGCAATGCTTAGTATTTTTGTAGTAGTAGGTGTTTACATTGTTGGTCTCACATAATACAGTAAGGATACAAATCATAAAATACAAATAATAATCCTACTAAGCTGTTGAGGAATTTTGATTAATATTTTGCCCCATATACTGCTCCCATAAAAGTAGCGCATATATAATATATAATATTTTTGTATTGAGAAATTATTATTTACACCAGATATTTTTAGTTCTATTTGAATACTTTTTACATTAAAAAACCTAATTTAAAGAATTTAAATATTACAACAAAACTATTATTAGTAAAAAAAAGATTTATTGCATATGTATATACAAATCAATAGCACATACAAAATGTATACATAAAAAATTACAATTTCTTAGATTTCTTTTTGCTTTTAGCATTACTTGCATCTTTTCTCTTTTTCTCATTAACCTTGTCAGTTTTCACTTCTGGTGTATCAACCTCCATATCTTCCTTTACATAACTGACTCCGGGTATGTATGGAGTTACAAGTTGGAAAACTAATTTTCTATGTTGTAAATTGGAACTATCGAGCGTTAGTCTTACTGTTAGTTCATCAAATGTCTTCAAGGTAGTACCGCCGCATATTTGGACGTTTTCCTGGAATATAATTAAAAAAATATACCATAATCCATAAAATACAAACAACAATCATCATTGTAGTCATGGTGGCGCAGTCGCACAGCGTCTGACTGTAACCGCTCTGGTTTTAAGTTCGATTTTCACTTAGGGGGAATGAGTTGTTTTCATTTCCTCTGGTAGCTCTGGCTTTTGGCATTGAGCCGCCATTTAAATATTTAAACTAGTTTTTTTAATCCCCATTCAGATTCATCTATTTTACTACACTAGAAGTAGTGTAGAAATCCCTACATACATCGTAAGTTAATATAAAATAAATTAAATTAAATTAGCTTCACGCTGTATCCCGCACACAGCAGGGTAGGCAGAGGGAACCTAGTGTTAAGACACTCTGTTCCCCACTTTCTGCCGAATTCTGGAGGCATTGCGTGTTGAGTGGCAGAATTCAACGCCGCGCTTAACCTCGATACCAGAGCGAAGAAATGGAAATATAAATTTAAGTAAATATTTCATCTCCTCGAGTGGGAATCGAACCCACAACCAGTCGGTTTTGCAGTCACACCTCGTGCCGCTGCGCCACGACCGGCCTCAAAAGTTAATATAATATATAAAAATCAAAGTTAATATAATATATAAAAATATAATAATTTAAGCAAATATAATTTAAACGTAAGTAATTCGTATATATAAAACACGCAGTCATCTTACCTCGTCATTATAAGTGAATTTGTCAGATGATAAGTACAATGGTCCTTCGAGTCCGTACTTCGGGATGAGCACTTGCAACGCATTACGTTTCACGGCCAACACTACCGCTGGCTGGATCTCCTCACGATTTTTAAATAATATCTGAAATAAAATGCATTTTAAATTATTATTTTTTTTAAGGTTACTTTTAGTGTTACTTTGTTTTTATTTTACATTAAGACCGGTACTCAAAATAAAAGGTTAATTTTTCACTCAAAACAAATAAATATCGTGAAGTTTTATACACTTTCTAGTTAATTTAAAATCAAAAAAGTCCCTCGTTACTTGGATCTGCTGATTTAATGAACATATTTAAATTATATCTCAATTTTATTATATTTAGGCCAGTCGTGGCGCAGCGGCACGAGGTGTGACTGTAACCGACTGGTTGTGGGTTCGATCCCCACTCGAGGATATATTACTTAAATTTATATTTCCATTTCTTCGCTCTGGTGTCGAGGTTAAGCGCGGCCTTGAGTTCTGCCACTCAACACGTAATGCTTCCAGAATTCGGCAGAAAGTGGGGAACTGCCGTAAGCTGATTTTTTTTTTTTTATTATATATAGTGTCATGATACTGGAAAAAGAATATTTAGTATATTCTTCTTTGACTCAATGACCAGCTCATATGATGTTCGAGACAGTAGCCATTACATGGCACGCCCTTAAAGGCCCGCCCCAGAAAGGTTCGGTAACGTGGAGCTTAGGCTGACTAATCTTGTTGTCATCTCACTTATTGAAATCTGACTAGTCATGCCCGTACTGTCGTAAGGTTTCTGAAAATGCACAAAATTTTTTGACTCGAAACCGAAAGTAGCAAATAGTAACAAAAATCCAAAAAACTAGAGTCTTGCCACTCTGTTTTTGTAAGAAGTTAAAAAAAGGAACTAACATGCGTATTGAGAGCCACAGACGCCCTCCCCGCGTACTGCGCCTGCCGGTGCCTGTAGTTGAGGTTGTCGCACAAGGAGTCGGCCTCCTTGGTGTCCAGCAGAGACGCGTGCGTCACGTCCGCGCCCGTGCACGCGGCCAGCAGGCGGTGCACGATCACGTCGGCGTACCTGTAAAATACAAGGTATCGTTAGTTGCGTGCGAGTGTAAACGACAGGTAGTGGGTGCGATTCCAGCTCGATAAAATTAAATATTTCATAGTTTCATTTCTTCGCTCTAGTAAAGCAGTAAAGCGCGCCGTTGAGTTCCACCACACAACACCGCAATTCCTCCAGAATTCGGAGGAAAGTGGTTATCGGAAGCCAGTAAACTACATGAACATGACTCAGTTAATACGTGAGTAAGTTAGATGATAGCACTCAACTACTATAAAAAAATCCAAGGTCCAAATCACTATTCGCTAAACACAAACTAAAAACAAACATAAAATATGGAAAACCCAAATATAAAAGACTTATAAATAAAAATTTATATAATATAAACTAAACATACCTTCTAATAGGCGATGTAAAATGAGTATAAATGGGGCACGCGAGTCCATAGTGGTAGAATTCATCTTGCGTTTTAGTTCCACTTGAGAAATACACAGCTTGTTGCATACAACGAGTCGCCATTATACGTAATAGAGTGTTGAAAAATGGCCGGTCGGGGATCACTGCCTCGTTGAGAGATTTGGAGAAAGACTTGTTTGTTGACACATCTAGTTCGAAGCCCTGTAAATGTTTGTTTTAAGTTCCACGCTTCATTCCTCATATAGCAGGGATATTTCTTTATAAGGGGTTCAATCTACCTTAGATTGAACCCCTTATAAAGACACTCCGTTTCTCCACGCACCGCCCAAATTTTGAGAGTCTTGTGTCGGAACTTAACGTCGCGCTTTCTCTTGCTACAAGAGTGAGGAAATTAAAATATTTTTAACATTTTTAAAGTGTTATTCCACACATAGTAAAGAAAAATACTCCCGACCAATCGGTTTCCAGGAGGCGCAGTTTCGAGTCCCGCAACGTTCAAATTTTTACACGGTTTCTACATAAGTATGAAATTAAAATAATTTATTCCTCCGATTGAGAATTGAACGCACAACCGTCGCCTTTACAGCCCAATGCATTGACGCCGTGCCACGTCTGTGTTAAAATTCTTTACTAAATAGAAATTGAATGTTTGAAAAAATATCAAACGAACTAATTTTACTAAGTAATTTTAGAAGGCTACTGGATTTGATTGGATTTGAAATTATGTAAGACTTAACAGCTAAAGTATTTATATACTACTAATCATTATTAAAACGTACATTAAGATATTCTTGTTCATATAAAATTGTTGTTTTCCTTGTCATAAATTCTGTTGTGACCATTTAGTGCTTATTATAGGAAAATTTACGCAACAAAACTACTATTTATAGTATTTAATCAGAATATATATTTTAAATGAGGCCAGTTATGACGCAGGGGCATAAGCGTGTGACAGGTTGTGGGTTCGATTCCCAGTCGAGGAAATAAAATATGTAATATATGCATTTCTTCGCTTTGGTATAGAGGCAAAGCGCGGCGTTGAGTTATTAAACACGCGGAGATATCTTATAATTAGTATGGGGATGAGGATACTACATTAAATTTTGTATTTAACTAAAACAGCAGTTCCGAACATATGTTGTAAGAGTGCTACCTAACCTATTGTCTCAAATTATACATTTCGTAAGCCCCCTTCACCTTTTTTAAAAATATGCTATAATCTATAGAGGTATTTTAATTTTTTACAAGCTTTTTTAAAATTATTACATATTGGTAGTATATACATACATACTTTACATGCACTTGCAAATAAATGTTTTATGTAGATATTTTACACAACAATTATTTCATAATTATATATAACTACGGACACAAATAAAAAAAAAACAGCAAGACGCGACAAAAATTGTAAGACTTGGAAGTAATATACGCTGAGACTGGAAGGCAAATAAACAAGAGTTCGCTTTTATAGTAAGTTTTCGAAGAATTAGAAGATATTACCTGTTGTCGGGCCGCCTTCAGGAAGTTATGGAAGTTGGCCGGCGGCGGCGCCGGGTGTCGCCGTAGAAGGGCACACTGCGGGAACTCCTTCGCTAATTGTTCAGCTACACTCACGTTTGCTAACAACATGAACTCCTCCACCATCGAATTTGTATCTACGATTTTTTTTGCTTGCACTTCTATTGGATCGTGGGTTTCTGAATCTACCTGTAGTTTTAATTGTATTTAATATTTTATATTATCTATATAAGAATCGATATAAAAAGTGATTTGCAATTTTCGTAAAGGACGATCTCTTTCAGGCAACTCCCAACGATTAAAAATACGCATGGATATTGATTGATGTACAAAGGAATTGTAAAACTTTTAATATAATAAGCAATTAATATTAAAAATATTTTATGTACTCATACTTTAAATAGATACACGTCATATAGGAATGAACGTAAAGCTGTATAAAGCTGTATAAGAGAAAACCTAAGGTAAATGTACCCTTATTTCTAGCTTTTCACCTAATTTCGAGACAGTACGAAATACAACGCAGTACGACGTTTATATTACGAAAGCATAAAAATGTAAATAATTAATTCCTCGAAGTGAGAATCGAACCCACGACCATTGCATGATTACAGTCAAACAGACGCTGGCTCGGCCCCCGTGTGACACGATGGCCTCTGAATAAAATCATAACATTTTTGTCTAAATAAAATTTACTTCAAGGGCGACGTAGCCTGGCGAACTACGAAGACCAAGCGCGGCTTTGAGTTCCGACAATGTCGCGAACATTGAACGGCGCGTGGGGAACGATATGTCTTACTACTAGGTTCCTTCTGTCTAGGTTCCTTATCCTACTATACCCGATATATAGCGTAAAATTAAAAATAGCATACTTGAAAGCGTATTTCCGGCGACGCCAGTAATAAGGCACCATTGTCAAGTCTCTTCTGTTTCATTTTCTTAGCTAAACCGTTCAATACACGTAGTGAGGCTGCTATTTCATCTTTCCTGGACGAATCGTCTATCGCTATTTGCGCTTCTTCGTATGTCATGGCGGCTCGAGACTGTTGATAAATGAAATATAAGTTTAAAAATATCTTTCATTGTATCAATTTTTACTCATTTTTAAATGATACTCTAGCCATCTATCCGTGACTACGGACCACTGCAAAGTGTTCCGAGTGTACGTCGGGTCACCAGTGTTCCAGTTCGAGCGTACTTCGAGGATGTAAATATGAACGAGAAGATAAAAGATTTTCATTTAAAAAGATTCAAATCCAATAATAAAATTTTTCAAATCAAATAAACGAAAATACATGATTGATATAATGTACAAATGACAAAATGCGGTGTTGGATTTAATAAATTTTTGAAACAAAACAATTATTTCATGTTAGCCTTCCGAATTAATTTCAAATTAAAAAAAAATCTCAAATCGTTTTGAGATTCATTATAAAAAAGTTATTACCTTTATAACACTTTTATGGAATTTAGTAGAAAGAACATTTGCGTTTTCATCAATCTCCCATACAACAGAAAAAGCTAACCTCTCTTCACCACCTCTCAATGAGCATAGGTTTGAACTTAACAAATCTGTAAATAATAAAAAAATAAAAATACGTTAAAGAAAAATTATAGACACACAATAGACTTAAAATCAAATTTCATATTTTTTTTAGCTTTTTGCCTTCAGTTAATATAGTGTTTAACACAACTTAATATAGTGTTAAACACTATATTAACTTGCGATCTGCTGGCAGCTTCGCACGCTTGAATTATACAACTATTTATTTGTTAGTCTGACTTACTTTCGTATTCTGAGAACTCCTGGTATTTTAAAGATAATTTCTATATATTGAAAACTAAAGTTTCAGCAAGTCTAATAAAACAGTTATTTATAGCAATTTTGTCAAACAACATTTTTTAAAATGCTATAATTGTTTTATACATAAACAGATTGAAAAAAAAAACAAACAATGTCAAGGGACACTTGCCAAAATGTAATAGTGAAAACTGCAATTGAATTGATTAAGCCGTTTATAAGATTAGCGTGAACAAACGCACAAACAAACAGACACACAAAAACATTTTAAAAATCATTGTATTTGGTCCTATTACTTTATTAAATGCCACCAATAACATTTTTTCTTATATAACTTCCATGTACAGACTCGTTACCATTTTTTTATAAATATAGGATATATATAGTACTACATTTAAAAAATGACTTCTCAATACCTGGCACCATATCAATTCTCCTATCAACCAAGTAGACCGTGGTCGAGCGGGACGCGGCCTCCTTGTCCAACGCCGTGTGGGGTCTCACAAAGTGCGTAACGTCAGCAATATGGACGCCCACTTCGTAAGTGCCCTTGTCCGGTAGCGGGCGCGCGTGCAGAGCATCATCTATATCGGTACAGCCCGGCGGATCGACGGAGCAAACGCATATGGAACGTAGATCTACGCGTTTTTTTATTTCCTGAAATGATATAAATATTTTTATTTCAATTATTAAAATTTTTGAAGTACAGTTAGTACCAGAGACACATTTTAGTTAACATAAGAATTTAAAAGTACACACCACAGTTTTGGATTTTCATCATTTGGATTCCGTTCAATTTTATATAATTGTTATAGTTCTTGTTGTCAACATATAGAAATTTTTAATAGCAAATTTTATAAAAATGTGCTATTAATTTTTTTTTAAAAACGAATTGTTGTCTAGCAAGAAGCAAAAGTTTTGTTTTTTAAAACCTAAGAAATAAGCCTACATTAAAAAGGATTTTTAATGCTAATATTTCGACCGATAAACCGATAGATCGTCGTAGCGCAACTGCACACGCAATGGTTGTGGGTTCGACTCCCACTCGGGGAAATTCCGTTAAAAACTCAACGCACAATGTCATGAAATTATTTTTTATTAATCCTTCCTTAATTATCTTAAAATTCCTTTACCTCTTCCGATATAGTCCAGTCGTCGGGTGGCAAGCAAGCTAGTACCGCTTCGCTGAATCTCGCGTGAGGAACGTCGTGCTCTAACAATATCACTTCGTTCTCGGCATCTTTATCACCTACAATAAAAAAAATATTCAAGGCTTATTGATGTCAATATTTTAGATGAAAATTAAACATTAATTAAATATGAAGTACTGTTAATTTTGCTACATATAAATAAGAAAATACCAATGTCCATGTCATTTTAATAACAAAATTAAAATTCAATATATATATTTATTTAAATTGCACAATTTATTATAAAGTTGAGTACTAATACAAACGAGATATCATTTCCTTGTTCTGGTGGCAACACGAAGCACGGCGTTAATTTCCGCCATTCAACACGCAATGTCTCAAATATTGTAACACAAAACGTAGCACTAGGTTTCTTCTGTCTATCCTACTAAAAGCGATATACAAAAAGGAAAAAATAAAAAAAATCCCATACCAATAGGCCCCAAGGATCTAACGAAATGACCCAAAGGATATCTACTGTTTCTAGGCCACGAGTCCAAAGCAACTAGGATACGTTGCGACGCTAGTACGTCACTTTGACGCGTCTCTATTCGAACACGGGGTATACGTTTCTCAGCTGGCGTAAACAAATGGCGAGTTGCTCCTGAATAAAAACAGATATAAAAAATATAGCAGATATCGGTTTTTTTTGTTAAAAATTATAATTATTCCTCTGCTCTGGTTAAACATAATGTCACGAGAATTAGGCAGTTGGATTTAGCAGCATGGCATATGCGGTATACAGTAAAAAACTGAAAAATTGAGTAGAAGAGAAAGAAAAGCATGATAAAAAATACATTACATATACAATACAATTATAATAATTGACCAATGTCAATTAATTTCAATAAATATTTCATATATTTTTTTAAAATACTATTGTTCTTAAGTAATATTTAATGATTTTTTTTCTTTTTTTAATTTATTTACAAAATAATGTTAAAAAAGATTTTACAAATTAATTTTTTTTTTGTAGCTTACAATTTATAATAATAAAATGCATAAACATGCGAAATAATTCAAGTATTTCTGTCACAACTGTTATATATTTGTTAGTAACTATTAGTTTATCACAACATATTAGTGGTGTCTTAACACAAGGTTCCCTCTACCTACCCTGCTGTTTGCGGGATACAGCATGAAGCTATTTTTTTACTAATTACGCACATATGTATATGATTTATAATGTAGGAATTGTCTTAATAAATAAACATCATAATACAAACTACTTACTGGAAAGATGTAATAAAGGTAAATAAAAAAATGTCTTAATAACCCACCAGGAAACTTGCTGGGCATTAAAATGCCACAGTACTGCCGCCATTTTCTTCTAATAATACCAACAACTTTTCCAGTAGGTGATATATCATCTACAGAACTAGACTTAGTGTTAAGAAGCTGAGATTCTTCTTCGAGTAAGTCACCGGGATCCTCAGCTTTGTCCTCTAAAACAATGTCACTGGGCTTTCTCCATTCTTCCTGAGGTAATATTTCAATTGCCACTATATCACTGTCTATTGCTCTGTTTATACCTATATGGCCTTGTAGTAAGATCTGGAAAATAATCGAAAATAAACATTTAAAAAAAGAACTAAAAATCACACTTTACTTAAAACCTGAATAAAAAATGATATAACTCTTTTTAACATTTTTAAAGTCTTATACCACACTTAGGAAAGAAAAATACTATCACTTAGAAGATAAAAAAACATAAAAAAAAATTACATAGTGAGGCCGGTCGTGGCGCAGCGGCACGAGGTGTGACTGCAAAACCGACTGGTTGTGGGTTCGATCCCCACTCGAGGAGATGAAATATTCACTTAAATTTATATTTCCATTTCTTCGCTCTGGTGTCGAGGTTAAGCGCAGCGTTGAGTTCTGCCACTCAACACGCAATGCCTCCAGAATCCGGCAGAAAGTGGGGAACAAAGTGTCTTAACACTAGGTTCCCTCTGCCTACCCTGCTGTGTGCGGGATACAGCGTGAAGCTAACTTAATTTAATTTTTTTACATAGTGGAATTTGGCAACTAGCACTCCGTAGTAACTAACTATTTAAATGAGTTAAAACTTACAGGTTTTTCAAATCCATTTACACTGGCAGTTCCTTCCAAGAAGTTGTCTCTAGAGGCATGAAAAGTTCCTTGATATAATTTACCATTTCTAATCCCACTATGAATTTGAATGGGTGTTAAATGTGCTGGATACAATGCATCTTTAGAACAGCTCTCAGGTATTACATTCTTAGAAAGCTTATCAGAAAGGCCCGGAAATCCATTAACATTTTCTATATAATCTTTTACTAAAAACAATAGTTAAATAAATAAATAATTTGTTTTATTACTACTACAATTTGTCTATTTCTTTGATTATCAGAGAGAAACTATTTAGTTTTTCTGTACTCCACTTTCCACTTAATTGTTAAGAAATTGTGTATTGAATGAAGTGTGTGTGTGAATTGAAAGCTATACTTTGTCAATCAGAGCAGAGAAATTAAAATAATCCATTGCTCCTATGGGTGATTGAACCAAGAACCACTGTGTGTACAGACACTGTCACCACTATCCTTAATTCAATAAATAATTTTTTTATTATATATAAGTATTTAACTTTAAAAATGGTTTAAATTTTATAAGTCAACATTGAAAGTATAAGTATACATACCAGAACTACACACAATTCCATCTTCTTGAGCAATTTTTCTATTATTTTCATCATCCGTAAGAAGCACAATTTGTGGAAACTGCCCAATTATATTCTTGATTGATATATGTGAAGCGTACCATGAAGCTGCCTTACGAATAGCTCGATCATTACGATCATTTTGTTTTTCACCAGGCTTACGTTCAACATATGTATCTCTATAAAAATTTTACTATCACTAGAATTCAAGATGCCAAAGAATTAATTTTGCAGATATATCCTGCATTCAGCAGTATACGCAGAGGGAACCAAGTATTATTGAAACACTCAATTCCTCACTTTTTGTCAAATTATTGAGTTATATATGTATATTTAGTTTTGTTACTAGACATCATTAATTCCTTAAATAATGTATTACTAGGTTCTCTCTGCTCATAAATATAACTTTTTCTTTATTTATTACAACTATAGTCTATTGCTTTTAGCTTGAGACAAAATGTAAACAAAGAAAACAAAGTTTCTCAAGATTTCGTTTCAGATTTTTTTATTTCTATTTTGTTTATTTTGAAGATTTTCCCATATATATATCTAGCAACTACCTATACTGTTATTATGCTGTATTATATGAAAGCGTGACTAAATAAGAAAAAAAGATTGCAAATAGCTTAATTTTAAAAACAAATGTTAATTATTTATAAGCTAAAATAAACTATATTTATATTTGTAGCTTTCAATAAGATTAACAGTTATAAATGATTTAGTTATTGACAGTAAAATTTGCTCTTTGCTATTATTAAAAATAAAGAAAATAATTTAAAGCATTCATATTTGATTTGTAATAAATCTTAATGGGTTACACAAGTTTTATAGACATTGGTTCTGTATTATTATTGACAGTGTTATCAGGGTATTATTTTCTTACTATTCTTTATAAATTTGAACTCCATAAATCTTGCCACATAAAGAAACCATTTTGAGCTTTGTTTACCTTTTATCTCATGAGTCCCTGATTAGGGTATAGTTCTAGTTGAATCCATTATGGAGCAATGCAACAGTATCTAAATATAATATTTTTGGATTTTATTCTCATTCTGAGAAATAAACTATTTTCATGTTTTAACGCTGGTAATAAAACAAAGCATAGCATTGAGTTCTGCCAAGTGTTTTGAAAATTGGATAGAAATCTTAAAACAACACTTCCCTCGTATAACTTACTACAGACAGGAAGATAAAACAAAGAAGAAAAACTTTTTTACTTATGATGTTCATTGACAAATGAGTAGAATTTTCGTTTTTTATTGCCTATTATCTCCAACAGTCTTTGAAATATAGCTGTATTCTGATGTTTAACCTCCTCAAGTACAGTTTGTAAAATAATGACATTCTTCAATGCATCTTCTTCAAGAATGTCGATCTGATGTAATACTACATTTGTGTCCAAAATTAAATAGTGATCATATTCGAACAAAGCACAAATTGATTCCGGCTTATTGTCCAATGTTAACTCATCATCCTTATGTGGACATACATTACATGCCGCGGAACCACATAACAAATCATCTCGTAAATAATGTTCTCTCACAATCTGTAAGTTTATGGAGATACATTAAAAGTAAAAGTTTATTGATAAACAATATTAAAACTAATTATGAACATAATTCAATCTCTTCAATAACCTTTAAAACATTGCCGCGTTTTGTTTTAGTAAGAAATGTTTTTGTAGTCCACATTATTCATCAATCAAAAATTATCAGTAATTAATATTAAGAACTTTTAATTAATGCAGTCCTAATATAGAACAATTTATAATTATTTATTTACATAAAGTTCTGTTCCACAGAACACATATACCCAAAGTGTTCTGTTCTGTCCTGTTAAAGTTTAAGTTATTTTATATCCCACAAGTCAACGAACTGTCAAACAAGAGTTAAGCTCTGACGTCTGAAACACATCTCAACCACAGAACACATATACCCAAACTCAATTCTCAGCAAGGATGTAGTGTATCTATTTTTGTTATCGATTCGATATTTAACTTATCGATTTTAGAACTCATTTTAATCTACTTATGTAAATACGCCTACTATTTATACTTTACCGTCATAAAGATACATAATCTCTGTAAAGCTTTAAAAATACTTAGACAAAGTCGCAATTCAATTCATAAAATTCAATTCAATTCAAAGAAGGAAAACAAGTGCTGCGAAATCTATACATATGACATTTACATTTAAAAGAGATGACTTCTCGCCTTTGAAATTAAATAGTATTATTTTACCCCAGCAAGAGCTTCATATCGAGAGACCACATCGTTCAAACAGAACAGGCAAATCTGAAACTTGGATATATGTACTGGCGGATAGGAACAGTCCTCGCTCGATTAAAAAAAAAGATTTACAAAAACATAACAAATCTAATTTTGACCTATGTTATTAAACTCTGAGTTCGGCAATCCACCCCAATATAGAAATAGTTCAACGTTTCTAAAATAAAGTATTAGAAATAGTCGCTAAAACTCCATGATTCATACAAACTAACTTTGGAACATCATAAGGATGAAAAGGTGGTTAATCAATATAGATATAAAGATATTATACTGATTATAGATAACAACATTCATTATTTTCAAATTCAATTTAGAGATGAATAAAATAGAATTAGTAGTGTAATAGAACTGCACAATGAAATTACGCATCAATCCTCTTTAAAAAGAATTAAAATAATATAACAATTTATTTATTGCTTCTGGCTGAAATGCATAGAAATAAAAAAAACTGTATTTAGAAGATATTTATTATATTGATTTGCATTTATTGTATTATTTTATAAATAGGAGTTTGTTAGTACATTATTTTTAACAATAAGTATAATTTAAGATAGGATATAATTAAAGGATAAAATATTTCTTGTGTTATGTTTTTTATGAAAACGACACCTAATAGTAACTTGATCGCCGCCGCCCACGACCCCGTGCAACATCAGAGGTGCGTTGACGGCTTTTAAGGGAGATCGACGCGTTTTTTGAAGGTACCCATGTCGTATCGACCTGCAATCGCCGTTATGGGAGGCGTGAATGAAAGCCGCACAGTAGTGGAAGGCTACGTATTCAGATGGTGTGGATGGTATTTGAGTTTGTGACGTAGTGTGTGGTTAGGAAATTTGTTCCTACTACGAGGTTAGAAAATTCAAAATTTATGTAATTTGGCCAGTGTTAACAGATTTTATCTCGGTAAATTACTCAGACAAGTTTGAAATTTCTTGAATTGCAGAAAATTTTTTGCTTACTTTGATCAAGCATCGATTATTTTT
Organism: Heliconius erato x Heliconius himera; assembly: GCA_013421005.1. Lineage (NCBI taxonomy): Eukaryota > Metazoa > Arthropoda > Insecta > Lepidoptera > Nymphalidae > Heliconius > Heliconius erato x Heliconius himera. Next base: position 40,376 of record JAATLQ010038099.1, on the reverse strand, counting down.
TTTATTTAAGATCGGCTAATACTATGACAAGATATTTCATTTTATATAGGAATCGATTTTTTTCCTAAAAAGACATCCCTAATTCTAACCTCCGTGTGACAAGTAAACAAAATATTCACACAGATAATGTTTATATTGAAAGTTAAGACTCAACATGGCACATCGATTACCGTACTGTATGGTAGCTTTTATTCACCAAGTTGAAATAATAGAACAAGAATAACATTATTAATAAAACTATTACTTTAAGTGAAACTCAAAAATAAAGTCTACATTATTTACAATCAAGTTGTTATTTATAAATTTTAACTGCAAATTTACAAATATGTAGTAGTCGATTACGGTATCGAATTATTACTTAAAAATATTATTTATTTAGTACTATACACATACATTTAAAATTAAAATTTATATCATTCGAGTAGTCGTAAGTTACTACAACATTTACTATGATTAGTATGTTAATGTTGGACACAGTGCTGTTCTGTCAGAAACAGCTGATTTATAGTAATAAATGAATGATTCACAAACATACATCAAAAAATTCGTTATTATTTAGCTCTAAACCATGTAAAATAGCTTTTCATTATACCTATGCACCAACATATGTAATATGTGAAATATATATAAGATATTTATAAGATTATTTTACATCATTTAAACTACATAATATATTTAAGTTAGTTACATAATGACGATAAATAGGAGTTTGTTGACTAAAAATATCTTTAGGTATTCTGTAAGGTATTTTTTATCTCGACCTACTTCATCTGAAGTTTTATCAGCATATTTAAAACAATGTAATGAACCACCATGGACTTCATATTTTGTAAAGGTAAATTATTATTAGCGGATAATATTTTTTATGTATAAATTTAGTGTAATCAATATACTTTTATTTACATTTTTCTAAATCATATTAAATATTATTATTATTAGAAGAATTCCCAGAATGGAACCCCCGGCCACTTTGGGAATTAATTATTTTCAGTTCCTTAATCCTGTAACAAGACAAGAAGTGGTATTTATTTTCACCATTTATACACACAGTATTGGCACACAGTAAATTGGGCACCATGTAGGGAACACAAAGTTTCCTCTGCTTACCCTGTTTTCTAACTCTCACTTCTGTGAGACAACAGGAAACTAAAAAATATATATATTATACTAAACAACAGACAGACATTTAGTCCAATATACTACAGCACTGAGTTTACTAATTTAAACATAGAAATTGAGAAATAAAGTAAAATATACATACAACATTTTTTTTTCTTTTTTAGTACAGCAGTGTGAAAGATGATCAATTTGGAATGTCCAACTTTAATTGGAAAGTTGGCAAATCGAATTATCAAATACTAAGGACTGGCTGTTTCCCATATATCAAGTATCATTGTTCTAGAAAAGAAGAAGAAGATTTAAGTACATCAGATAAATTTATGAGAATTATTAAAATTATTAATTTAGGTAGTAACATTATTACAATATAGTTAGCTTTACATTTCTTTACATATAATTACAGGTATTTTTTTTAATTTACAGGTATTCCTTGCTTGCTCTATGGTCTTGCAGCTACTCAACTTATAAAGCATACTGAAATAGTGTATACTTCAAAAGGATCTGTGACTATATACTTTTTGTTACCTGAACATAAAGGATCATTACATTAAAATTATTATCAAAAATATATAATTGTTTAAATAAAATTATAATAGTAGTTAAAGCACTACTAAGTACTAATAGAATGAAGACCTTTATTATAAAATTGCATATAAACAAAGAAGAGTGCTTTAGTAATATTCAGTGATGCAGGGATACAAGTGTGCTCATTGCTTGTGAGTTCGATTCCCACTCAGAAGAATGAAATATTTAATATTTAAATTTCCACACTTTTAATAAGACAAAGTGTGGCGTAGAGTTTCGCCACTCAAAATGGGGAACGGTTTTAAGGGGACAAATTGTCTTAACATTAGGTTCTCATATTCCCTCTGCCTTCCCTACTATGTGTGGTATACAGTATGTAGATAAATTGTTGTTTAACCCATCCCCCGCCCCCCCAACCACACGCACGCACACACAAAGATAATTACACACACATACCCACACACATATCAATTTTGTACCTAAATATTTTTTTATTGCTTCCTATTTTTTTACGATTTTTATTCTTTCTTACCTTATTTATATGTATAGTTATTTAATTTTGTTTTTATTATTTAAATTTGATATAACGTATGTAACGTTTGTGGGGTGGGGGATAATAGCTGCGACACAGTATTGTACTACTGCAGTTGTTATCGTTATAAAATGTTATTGTTATACATAAAATTGTGAAATAAATAAACATTACTATTATTATTATTTACTTTAAAGTCAGTTTTTTTTGTTTAAAATTAATTTATTTTACGATTTAAGTGATGGATAGACCATAAAAGAATGCTTCTTTAACGAGTAGGTGGTGGTTGTACCATGTAAAACTTCTATCTTGTGGTATCATTTTTGTCCAAATTAACATTTAGAAATATTGACAAGAACATACATAAAAAATATTCGGACGAATATTACGAATCTCTCAGTTTTTGTCAGTCAGTTGAAAAATAATGCAAGGATGAGGAAACCCACGACTGACGAAAAATAAACCGTGGTTCGTTCATTTTAACAATGTTTTTCCTTGTAACTATTAAAGCATATTTTAATATAAAAAAAACACTTTTTCAATTTCAACTGGATCACATATTCAGAATCTAACCAAACTTTCACCAAAGAATCCTTGAAGTGTATCGTTTTAAATAAAAAAGAATCATCGGAATCGGTTGGCGTGATATAAGTAATTCGTTCATTTGCTTTCACATAAAAATAATCATCAAAATTGGTTCACCCAGTCAAAAGTTTTGAGGTACCAAACTTAAAAAATACAATCAGTAAAATAAAAAATATATATATTTACGTTGAAATAAACAATTTCATGTTAAAAACTACACGATATTAATATTTATATAACGTCATACTTAGTTGTATTATGTCGTGGTTAATAAATACACTTAAACACTAAACAAAATAATTATCATGTCATATTATTAAATAAAAACCGGCCAAGTACGAGTTGGACTCGCGCACGAAGAGTCGTCCGCACCGTCTATAAAAACCACAAAAAAATCTTAGTTCTTGCATGGTCCCCCTTAAATATTTATTTTATTCTGTTTTTTAGTATTTGTTGTAATAGCGGAAACAGAAATACATTATAATACAACGGTGTAACTATGACGGTTCATGAGATACAGCCTGGTGACAGACGGACAGACAGAGAAGCAGCGGAATCTGAGTAATAGAGCCTCGTTTTACCATTTGGGTACGGAACCCTAAAAAAATACAACGACGCAATAACCTTTATATGATTACAAATACGTCGTAAAAAATTACAGTTGATATCGCAATTTATTATAATAGCGAAATTGATACTGATAGTAAATTTATTTTTAAAGGAAATAGAAAACATTTTGCTTGTAATGCTACGGCAATATTTTTAGTATCTAATATATAGGTATGAACTTATTAGAAAAGATCATAGCATGTTGATCAACGTCAGATTCTAAATGTTATAGTCGTGAGTTCATTTTAAAATTATTTTCAAATAAAAAAATCCCTTTGAATAAAGAATATTTTGAATTTAATTTTGTCCGGAACGCCGTTCCAAAAGCAAAAAGCTATGTGATTTAAGAGACGAGATGAATGAAATATTAGATGTGATGAATCAAATATGGCGGGCCACGCATGTTAGACTTGTTCTGAACTACAAATAAATTTGTAAAGATTTTCGTGTGATATACCTTCAAATTCCCAATTTACAGAGTAGGTATAAGTTCTCACTACTTGTCAAATTTTATAATTCTAGAAAGTACCGTGTGGATACTGATAAGCGATTACGCGCGATTTGGTACAATATGCAGCATAAAGAAAGAAAGAGATAGACGGATAAAAAAGTGGTTCTATTTAAAAAACTAATGATATTAGTACAAAACTGTAAAAAACATAATATGATTTAATTGACTAGCTTAGCAGTTTTTAGTTTACCTTCGACATCTTTCATTTCATTTCATCCAATAAAAAAATTTAAAATCTAATCTGTACATTTTTTCTTTTACATTGTTCATTTATGTTACAATCACAGGTATAAAAAAATTACATTCATTTAATTCCTATTGTTATAATAATAACATATTGTGATTTATAAATGGAATATTGTCGATTGATATTTATTGGCTGGCTGAACTTTCAAAGCTTCAAAATTCAAATGCTCGATCCAAACGAAAAAAATGATGGTAGTAAAATAGATAGATAAACACCATATTTATTGAGTAATAAAGGTCTTGTATTAATATTTTTATTTATTTAATTAACGGCTGATTACGAGAGTATTATATAAAAATATTAAATAATTAAAAAAATACCATTTTTATACAAAAAATAATTCTTAGTAAAATTTTAACCCCACCTCTTGGATATTATCTTATCCAAAATGGACAAGAGATTTTTAAATAAAAGCAATATAATAAAAACTTCTTTTATATTCCAACAATAATTTAAAATTTTATAAAATAATCAGCTTCACGCTGTATCCCGCACACAGCAGGGTAGGCAGAGAGAACGTAGTATTAAGACATTCCGTGCCTCACTTTCTCGTTTGTTGTATTAATAATTAATTGTTCCATTACACATTACAGCTTTTTTATTTCTTGGTCACGTACATTTTTCGATTCGTGTATAGTGATGGTACAATTTTTTGTTTCGGTTCTAATAAAATAAAAAAATAATAATATAAAGATGACATTGCTGTCAATCAGTAGGTACTAGAGGTGGAGTTACGTGAAATACCGCCGCGCCTCTGGTCGGTAGCCATGAAGAAGTAATTACCTGTTTAAACCAAGCAAGCTCAGTTACAGTACAGTACGATCAATAGGTCGTGGCCGCCTTGAAGTTAGGTTTTCTGAACATTTAAGCATTGTTCACTTGATAAGTAATTAATCAGAAGATTAATCGTAAAATCAAATCTGCGCAGCAATTTACAGATAGCTTCAGGGCGACTACGATTCTTTGACCGTACTGTACCTAAATAATCATTTGTGATGCTAGCTGCATTATTCGTATGTCCTTACATTAAAAATCTATTTAAGGTAGCTATATGAAGTACATATTTTATGTAATTATATATTATATTTTTCTCTAACAAATATAGCTACAAAGTCCGCGGTCTTCTGTTCTCCAGTTTTCGCCTATTTCAAACTTTAACTACGCCTATGAGTTTTTTCAAAACTTAACACTCCGCTTTGTCTTACGAACAACATATTAGAGGAAAGTTGTGGCGCAGGGACACAAAGTGTGACTGTTAAATCGACAGGTTGTGGGTTTCATCTCCACTCGAGGAAATGAAATATTTATTAAAAAAAAAAAAAAAAATAGCTTCACGCTGTATCCCGCACACAGCAGGGTAGGCAGAGGGAACCTAGTGTTAAGACACTCCGTTCCCCACTTTCTGCCGAATTCTGGAGGCATTGCGTGTTGAGTGGCAGAACTCAACGCCGCGCTTAACCTCGACACCAGAGCGAAGAAATGGAAATATAAATTTAAGTAAATATTTCATCTCCTCGAGTGGGAATCGAACCCACAACCAGTCG
>JAATLQ010038099.1:0-34604 GCA_013421005.1 Heliconius erato x Heliconius himera | reverse complement strand
ATAACCGGCCTATAAATATTTATTTAAATTTATATTTCCGTTTCTTCGCTTTGTGGTCTAGGCAAAGGCAAGCGCGCCTAACGCTAGGTTCCCTCTGCCTACCCTGCTATGTGCGGGATACAACGTGAAGCCGATAAAAATAATAAATTTTACATTTTGTTGGTAGTTTCCCCTAACGTTATCGTCAAAATTAATATTAAAACCAAACTTTTTATATAATTTATTTGAATGGAGTTCCTTTTGTTGATCGGTTCGTTCGTTCGTTTGAAATAAATCTATATAAAAATGCCTAAAACCAGCCTTTCTACGTGTACTCTGTAACAACTACATATTTACCAACTGTACTAAATGTACAATCAATAATATATGTTACTAAATTAAAAACTGTACAGGAGTCAATATGTAATCATTACAGTTACTTTACAAAGAATATTATAAATCCTTCAAATCAATAATTTAACATTTAAGGCTCTTTCTGAAAGCGTAAATTAAATTATTCACTGACATCGGCACATTTAACAGAGCTTTAAAATTATGATGAGACGTACTTTACATAGGTAAAAAGAACGTAATGTTACATATATGAAATAATTAGCTTTATGTATATTTTTATAAATATCAAACATCAAATATTAATTGGTCGTATTTTTTAATTCAAAACAAAAGTCCTTATAGAAATTACGATAATGTAGTAAAAAAATCATAGAATATTACAGATTAAAGTAATAAAAATTATATTAAAAGTCATTTCTGTATATTAGATCAATAATCATGTAGCTTAAGCGGGCGAAGCCGCGGGCGGGCCGCTAGTAAAGAAATATAAAGCAAATATTACGTAGTTAGACAAAAATGTTGCAATCTGCACTGCGCGTGTATCATGGCTTACTTAATGCGTAAGCAAAATTCGTTCAAGACCACCGTTTTATTCGTTCGACCAATCACTGGCCAAAATTTATATATTATTTTAATCAAAACATTTTTATTGGTTGCTTATTGAAGGGCATAAAAACAGCCATATTTGTTATACACTTACTTACGTCTTTTAATGATTATCTTTTAATAATTTAATAATATTTTATTTTTAACAAAATGGCCATCAGTCTATTGTGTAAGATATAATAATAATAGTTAACTAAACACAATAATTGTATATATTAAATTTGATAGAAGATTTTATGTAACAAACGACAGAAGCAATTTTTACAATGGCCGGTTGTTTATTCGTTATGACACACCAATCTCCTAAAGGAGAAAGTATATCTAGTCAGGTATATAGCATACTGAGCTTAGAAAAATTCAATTAGTTGCTTACACAAGGATAATTGTAGTTACTAGATTCTTCTGTAATGTTCTTCAAAAACCAATTTTCAATTTTAGTTTTACTTCTATTTTCTATAATTTGTGCTGAAGATGAATTTCCACAGCAGAGTATGTATTTAAAGTAAATATTTTTTAACAATTTGTAAGTACAAATAATGAATAGGGTACTAGGTATATGGCCTAAGATCCCATTGCTTAAAATTGTAGGGATCAGTAATTCTAATGTAACTTATTTTTGAGAATGATATATGATAGTAGAATAGATTACACTAGGGTTGCAGAAAAGAATCCTGCCGCAATCACCTTTAATTAATATTTTTCGTAACTCGTTTTTAGAGAAAATTGCACTCATATGTTTTTTATGTAAATCGCACATTATTTCAAAGATAATCGCATAAGGAATTGGAAAAACAATGCTTGCCAGCTCTATGTCTGTCGCAAGCCCAGGGTTGCCTGGTTTAAATAGGTCACTTAATGTTAATATTTGCACTCATGTGCTTTTTTAATGAATTATATATCAAATTAAAGCTTATTTTTTTCTCATCACTAAAACACATTTTGGTTGTCTGGAAAATAACTGCCGCAAGCAAAGGTTGCCATCATTTGAAATATTTTATTCCGATTCCGTTTGACTGAGAATAGACGATGAAATGCGCGATTTGCCTTAAGTTTTAAAGTAAAATATTATATAATAGAAGGTCAATCTTCAAATTAATGTTTATTCTAGCTGTTCACCTGTTAAATGATCATTTTAATCATATTAAGTACAAACAAAAAAATATTTAAACATGAAATCATCCTTATTTTTTAGAGAAATAATGAATTCATGACATTAAGTCTTTGCTAAAGCTATTTTCTAAATACTAATACTCATTTAAATTATCATTTTAAAACGACTAAATTATCTAATTAAGTAAATGTTTACAAATATCGATCTATTATAAGGTATTAATTACATCATGTTTCCTTAATATAATGAAGGGTGATAATTATTGCAGATATTTTATTTATTTATTAATTAAGAATAAAAATAAATAAATCAGCTTCACGCTGTATCCCGCACACTGAAGGGTAGGCAGAGGGAACCTAATGTTAAGTTCCCCACTCCGTTCCCCACTTTCTGCCGAATTCTGGAGGAATTGCGTGTTTAGTGGCAGAACTCAACGACGCGCTTTACCTCGACACCAGAGCGAGCGAATGGAAATATAAATTTAATTAAATATTTCATCTCCTCGAGTGGGGATCGAACCCACAACCATTTGGTTGTACAGTCACACGTCGTGCTGCTGCGCCACGACTAGTCTCATGGATAGTTTTGGTTTCGGATATGCGATAGTTTTTTTTTAATGAAATTTATGAAGGAACAACGTAGGCGATGGTGGATAATGATTTTGATGCTGAGCCCAGTGAGAAAGCTAGCGTAATTTATCCACTTGCATAAATTCGCGGAAAGTCTGTAAAATTAATGTTTTGCATAGAGCGCTCCGTGCCACACTCGATCGAAGGCCTTATTAGGAACATAATATTGAAGCTAAATTGCAAATATTATGAAAAAATGTAGAAAGGTACTTGAATTATCCATAGTACTGTATGTCGGAAAGTTTGCTTAAGCTTTAAATTTGGTACATGAAAACAAGGTTAATAATCTTAAGAATGTTATTTTGACACGGGGCTACTATAGCAACAGAATCTTTATTTTTCACATTAAAAAAAGATTTCATAAGTATTCATGCGGTAAATTGAGTGACATTATCTTTGATTAATTTCACATGGTATTAAAGAAGGAAAGTCTTTGCAAATACGGGTAAATTAATTCGATTTAGAAACGTTTAAAGCGGCTTTACTATTCCATTCAGCTGTAACAGTGATATCAAATTTGTTTACTTACAAGATATTTTTTTTTAAAGTTAGTTTTTTTTGCGTTTATATGTTTATATTAATTTTATTGTAATTTAGTTATTTTTAACTATTGTTGGAGATTTTAAAGTGGACAAAATTATGTTCGAGTAAAATGCAAACTGTGTCATTTGACCCACCTTTTTTGTCTTATTCTCGACAAGTTTCACAGCAGGTCCATCTCAAGTCGAAACACGTAATTCAATTTTACTGATTATCGCAAGCTCATCAACCATGGATATACTGCTTCCAGTTCTAGTAAGACAATCTAAAAACATAGCTACTGCGATCAATATCTATACAACATCTGCATCTCTCTCTCATATCCTCTGCATCGACTCAATCGATACTCATAAACAAGTTCCAGTCAGCGTGATATTTCTCCACTAAGTGTTATCATTTTAAAATTGAACAATTGAAGAACAGTAGCCAAAAAATATATATTTCATATTTATGTCTTATAATAATAAGAATTTAGAGCATTTTTTTATTTATGTTAATACTTACGTGAAAAAATGCTATATTTTTTTTTATACGCTGTATTTCAATTACGCAGGGTAGGCGGAAGCAGGGGGTACCAGAACGAGAAAATGAAAATATTAAGGAATTAATTTCATGGAATGGGAATTAAATCTACAACCGTCGTGTTTGTCACACGCTTGTAGCACTGCCTCACGGCGGCCTCCGTTACTGGGAAATAATTAAAAAAAATGTATTTGGTAACCTACTTTACGACAACAGAACCAATAAAAATTTGCATTGTATTTATTATATTGTAATTACTACAATTGTCTACTTTAAAAGAGATTGTTTGGCAAACGTTTCTAGATAAAATACATCAGCTTTACGTTGTATCCCGCACACAGCAGGGTAGGAAGAGCGACCGTAGTTCTCCGAAAAGTGGAGAACGAAGTATCTTAACACTACGGTCCCTTTGTTTCTTCGTTCTCGAATTCTGGAGGCATGGCGCATTTACAGTCACACTTGTCATAACTACGTACTTCGTTCGTGATATGACGTCTTACTTTATTATATTTTAAACTGGACGAAAAACACATTTTTATTTCGTTATTCTAAAGGGTTGGGTATAGTAGTTCCTCATATAATTATTATCGAACTTAACGTACAGATAAAAGGGGCCGAATATTAACATGCCCTAATAATCCTAATAAATCCTAACAAAAAAGTGAAAAATAAAAAAAAATAAAAAAAAACAAAAGCCCCGAATTTATAACACTAAAAAGAAAGAAACAAGCCCAATAGTTTATTAGGATTAACAGTCGGGACCTATATGTAATTCTTCAATCAAATCTTAACATAATTTAAAGAGGTTCCGACTGTTAATTTTAATAAACTATTGGGCTTGTTTCTTTCTTTACGGTTTTATGCTGTCGAAGTTTTTGTTTTTTTTAAATATTATTTTTATTTAAAGTATTGTTCCACACTTAGGAAAGAAATAAATATTAAGGAAACATTATATTAATAATAATAATAATCATTACTAAGAAGACGTACATATATATTTTATACATTGGCAGCGCAATCAGATAAATATGCCGATAAATTAGATAAAGTTTGTTAATTTTCATTTGTTTAGTTTTATAATCCCATGATAATAATGAAATAATAATATTTTTATTAACACAATAATAATCCTAAACATATACCCTGTTGTCTTGGTATGAAATTACTTCATTTCTTTTATACTTTAATAAACTTGAAGTTTTATACATTTGATTTGCATTGGTCGTCATTACGAACAATTGTTTAACAGCACGAGCAAGACCATATGGAATATTTCTATTATTATTATATACTTATTTTAGTAACATTAAAAGAGTATGTTATTATCAATTTAATTATACATAATAGTAATTACACTAATTAGTAAATTGAGTAGATTCATTAACTTTATATATTTTAAGTTTAATATATAAAAAGTACTGTTAAATATCACTAGCAACACTGTATAGAATTATTCAATTTCCTTTTTCGTAACTTTTATTTTAAGATCTATAAACAATATGTTATTCTCAATTTAATTAGAGCTAATAATTAATGACACATTAATTTGTAAATAATATATGGACAAATACATATTTACTTTGGTGATTGTATAAATTTAACGTATAAAAGTTCCTCATTTGACAGTATGTCCATATTATAAGTTAATAGACAGTTTCCGTTAGCCATGTGCAGTCGAATAAACTTAACAGAATGTGACGCTGCTCGGTTTATTATTCCCATATTCAAACCGTAGTGATTTGAATATGGGAATAATAAAACGAGCACCGTCACATTCTGTTAAGTTTATTGTGGAAGGAAATTTGTGTGGAACACAATACAACGAACCAAAGTTGAATGATTTCAATTATTTAGGTACTAGTTTTTAACAACAAAAGAGGCTGTAGAGAGACTTAATATCAAATAATTAAATTCATAAAGGATTTGAATGAATTTAGTGTAGTACCACTTGGTACTACACTAGGAGATTCGGCGAGGTAGCGGGAGCAACGCGCGTAGACTGAAGGGCCTCGCTTGTTTACTCTGCGTCGCGTCGTGGCGGCCGCGCCGTATGGCCGTATCTTGTAGACTTACAGTATTAATTTATATTTCTATTTATCCTTTTGTTATTATAATAAATTACAAAATAACCATTATTCCATTTATTTAAATTAAATCGGCAACATTTCAGGTAATAAACTTTGCAGTTTTTTATACATATTTTTTCTTTATTATTGGTTTGTTTTAATTGTATATAATAGTGCATTTTATGAGATACTTGCCTCAGATATTGTATAATTTCTTCTGATATTTGATTATATACAATGAAAATCACAGAGAGTGCGCACAGCGTTGCTTACAGTTTTAACTATTATATATAAGTAATAATATGTTCTGTCTTTTCAATAACAAATTAGTCACTAAAGATGTCGTAGTTGAGACAAATTTAAATTCAAGCTTAAAAAAATATCACAATTTTCAGGAATGGTATGAAGTATTTATATAATACCTTCTATTTTGATTTGTTTTTTAGGCCCTCTTTTAATGTCTCTTGCCATCTCGCTGTCAAATCTTTATGTTCTCTAAGACCAAAGAATGTGTTTGTCTTAGGTGCGTCCGCAAAGAGAATATATATATATATATATATATATATATATATATATATATATATATATATATATATATATATATATATATATATATATATATAGCTTTTTTCTTTGTATATAACTTTTTACATTACTTACTTTATTTTAAATATTAATTTATATATATGTTTTATGACAAAAATGAAGCGGTGAAAAATACAACCTTACCATTTACCACGACTAAGAACTGCAATGATAAGGATCTAGGTATATGCAGATATATATCTAGATCCCTAGATATATATCCCTAGATATATATCCCTAGATATATATATATCTAGATCCCTATACCTAGATCCTTATCATTGCAGTTCTTAGTCGTGGTAAATGGTAAGGTTGTATTTTTCACCGCTTCATTTTTGTCATAAAACATATATATAAATTAATATTTAAAATAAAGTAAGTAATGTAAAAAGTTATATACAAAGAAAAAAGCTGTATGTAGCAGTGACAACCTTATAAGTTGCTCGCATCACTAATAATCCAATATTACATGTACTTCATAAAAATATTGAAATTAATATTCAATAGACTAATTATGTATGACAGATACGACACAAAATCGCACTCGCTTCACAGTATACAATAATGTTATTAATTATCGACAGAGATAACCCCGTTGGTGACTCGCAACTATTTCATATATAAAATATAAGAACTTTTTATTTGTGGCACGTGCGATGGCTACGATACGGAAACGTAGAATGAAGGTAAGACGTCATTCCAGCAATAAGGTTGAATGATTCTGACGGTAGGGGGTAAAATATTTTTTTCTTGACTACCTCTGAATATCCGTGGAAAACTGCTGCGTGGGTGTAGCTATAATTTGTAGTAAATGGCGAAGAATGAAGCTGTGAAATGTAATAAGTAAATTATCAATCATATTATATATTCTTTAAAGTGACTTGAAATAAGACCTAAAAACTTTAATAGTATTCATATTTTTAATATCTAATATAATGTATGAATAAAGATTAAATATGTAGTAAAATGACTAGGACTTCGAAATTATTAAGTAGATTAAAGACAGCGAACTCAAGAAAAAAATGATTTCGGGCATTTTTAGAAGTAACCATTGTCGATATAGCATTCCATTATCTATTTGATCTTTACACAAAATACTATTTTTGTAGGTAACAACACAAGTATTATCTTTTATAGTTACTTTTTGGTGAACCACGCATCCTGTAGATTTAATTTAATGCGACTTATACCATAATTTTGATATAGTTACATTTACATCGAACCTAATATTATTTGTGTTCGCCATGGGTATGGGCCCCATATTAAAATTCCCAATATTCTACGAGACTTACTTACCTCGAAGAAGGACTTAAGTGAACATTAGCCATAGCATTAAATATTTAGTAACGTATTCTTTGTCACCGATTAGTTCCGAAACACATGCGAATGTATGTACTTTATAACGCGAAATTTCCAAGAAAATCCGATGCAAGAGGTCGTTGCCATTACTTAAAAGAACATTATTTATTTTCATAAATAACATTGTAAAATTGTCTTCAAAGATATAGATAAAATTGATTGATTCTCTATTTTATGGCTTTTAGGCGTGCCAGTAGAGCTCAATTTATTTTGCAAATGTTACGTAGAATGAAGAAAGCACGATGGAGACTAGTCTAATAAAACTTAAGAGACTAACTTAACGGCTTTTTTTTAAATAGAAGGTCTTATCAGTTATGCCACCATCTGTAAAGACAAAGACAACACAAAATACATAAATTATTAATTATATAAATTTAGATAAACACTGGGCTAGTATAATCTAGTCGTACTTATTACTAATGTTAATTTATAATCATATAGTTAATTTGAGGCCAGTCGTGGCACAGGAGCACAAAGTGTGACTTTTTTTATGGAAAAGGACAAGGCAAACGAGCGTGGCAGTCACCTGATGGTAAGTGATTACTGGGGAATCATACTGGGGAATTTATACATGCTGTATAGAAGGACTGGCTGTTGCCACCATATCATTATTGCCTTGTTGTTTTCTTCCTTTGCTAACCACACAAGACAAAATCTCAGCAATAGTAGAACCTCAGGGACCCGAAGGTACACACAAGCTTAATATAAAATTAAAATAAAAAACTTACCTAAAATACATCACAATTAAACATATATTTACTAAACACCACAAAATTATTAAAAAACGGCAATAACTACAACCATCTAGTTAAATATCAATAAAACTAAACTACTGACAAAAATGAAAACCAAATCTCACTCCACGTGCGTCATCCAAAACATACGCTAGCGAAGTCTTATAGATAAAGTTAATTAATTGAAAGCATTGACACGCCTTATTGTCCATAATTGACACTTGAGTACATGACATTTATATAAACACGCAGAAAATACTATCGGAATGACAAAGCTATTTGCTGGGTCAATAAATGTATCAATGAGTTCGTTATTATAAACGTTGTATAATATTAAATTGTTGATATAATAATTACATTATTTAAAAATAAAATGACAATCATCACAAATTTACACAATGACAAGCGCAATATCTTTATCTGTTCACAAGAGAGAGACACACCCTTCGGTGACTTATTAGACGTTAAATATCATATGGTAAGCTTTATTTACTACTCGCATTACATTGCATAAAACATATTTTATTAAAAATAGCTTTGTCATATATATTTGTAAACTGCTGAGAAGAGGCCTAAAGTTCTAGCACGTTCACCGTACCTGTTTATTTCATACTGACACGCTAATATCCCGAAAATGATACCTAAAAAAGTTGTCTATGACAGACTCTGTTGCTTATCCTATAGAGAGAGATTATTGAGTAAACGGCTAATAATATACTATAATTTAGAACAAAAAAAAACTTTGTAAACAAAAAATAACCTTCTGATAAAACATTTGTTATTTTATTTTGCACTTATTTTAGAGAAATTGGACATGTCATCACAACAAAACAACACCACATCATCAGAGGGTTTTTAAATCGTGTACAATAATGTATTGCTATAATTATATGCATCTTATTAATTGAAAATGTAATAATAGAAAAGATAGTGGATGTGTTGTAATCATGTCATTTTTCATGTTATTATGTTCGTTTTCAATTTTTGTTTTAATACAACCTGTATACTAACGACTAGGATATATTTATTGTTTACTTTACTACAAATGTAATTTATTAAATTAATGCAATTCACACAAAGGTCTGCATTATTCAGTGCAATGTAATTTATTGTCGAACAGATATTTCTTTGTCAGTAAGACACTTTGTGTTGAGTGCAACACAAGTAAGATTTGCTGACTGGTGGCACCCGTCAAGCACCCGCTTCTTACTGTATCTCCCAGACTAGTCTGGAAAAGTATTCCTCAAGGTTCAGCTCTGAGCTCTCCTCGTCAGCTCTCCTCTGTTGTATAATTTATACACTCATACATAACCTTGAACTGTCTGTCAATATTTTTTGTAAATAACATACTTCAGTACGCTAATGACATATAACGTGAAATTAGCGAAGTAATTTTGTGCTCAACTGGCACGCTCAGAGCTCCATAATAAAAGAACAGAACAAAACTTTTGTAATTGACATAAATGAAACTGAAAATGAAATTTTGAGGTTTATTGGTAACATATACATGTATTGATCTCACTCTGATAGTATTTATTACTTCGTGTACACATTGGTGTTAATATTATTCTATATTAGAAGAGATTCAATTAGAAAATTATTATACTGCTTACCAGAGGCCTCGGATAGAAAATCGGAACCAAAAGAAAATTCCTTGTCTTACTACTAGATTCATGTTTTAAAATTAAATAGGTGTTACCGTCAACAAAAAAACCATTTGCGTAATTAAATTTTATTAAATGTTTTTACTAGAAAGCAGCTGTGCGAGAAGAAGTGATGTTGGAGCTCTTTGGGTTTCTTTTTTGTTTAAGTTTTTCTTTTTGTCACAATGAAATAAAATATTGAGTCTAAACTTTTCATTGAAAACTTGATATTTACTTATACTGGCGTAAAATGTTAAAATATGAGTAAGATGTGCTCATCACCTGGAAAATAGACATATAATTATACATACGTTTAAGTTCACTGTATATTATGAATTATACACCGAGTATAGTAAAATATATGAATTTTCATGTACACATAAATATGGTATATAATATATTTCAGATGTATTGTAATAAGTTCAGTCAGTTACGAATTTTTATCCTTGGACAGTTTGTACACTGATTCGAGCTTTATACGGCATATACAATAATAACAAGCCAAATATACGCTTATTTTTATAGTTTGCTTTTATATGAATGACATGCATAAAATACGCTGTAAATATTAGCAACGGTACGCTTGTTCATAGGTCAGTAAATTTATCTGCGTAGTCATTGCGTACATAAATATTGTATTATTGTTGATAATAATAATACCACAATTTCTGATTAAAATATGTAACAAAATGGACAATTATAGTAAAGGAGCAACGTGACATGCACGATTCTTGTACTCTTATCTGTCATGAGGGATCCCTCTGTGACGTAACAGCCATGACAGACTATTAGGCTTAAAGCTGGCAATGACTCTTATTATAGTGCAAAAAATTATCTGTCATTAAAAAACAAAAACAAAACTCAATTAAGATTTATCACATTCATGCCAAAGAAATAGTTAAAGAACAAAAATGTTCTAACAGAACGCATGAATAGATATACAAGTATTTCAATATTTTTCAATATAAATTAAATAAATATTATACTAATAGCTGAGTCAAATTCATATAACGTTAACATGTAACAGTGATGTTGCGCTATTGTTTTATATGTTCATCGTGGACCTTTAAAAGAAATGTAATTTATTTTTTTCGTCTGTACAGTTGTACCTATTATAGAAAGGGGGATAGAATAGTTGTTCTAAATTATGTCAAGTCACATTACTCAAAGTTCGATTGGTTTAGTTGGTCCAGTTTACGGTTAGGTAAATGTTCTTTAAAAGTAATCAAAGGAAACCTAGTGTTAAGACATTCCGTTTGCCACTTTGCTCAGATTTTTATCGTTCTTGGGCCTAACGTCATATATATAAAATATAAAACAGAAAAAAGTCTAACACCGCCATGTAATGAAATTTGTCCAAACTGTTACTGTGGTTTGATACACTAAATGTTTGCCCACTTTCTTAGACTATGATTATTTCACAAAGTTACTTAAAATTACTTTTTTTCTCATTACAAATGAATGTCGGCGCCACGATCCGTAACACGTGGTTAGTAATTTTATTCTTTTTATTAGAAATATACAAGTTACCTAATGGAGTTTATGTATAATTTGTTTATTGTGAGTTAGTATTGTCATATATTTCATATTCGTTAAAATTCACTAATCAGCTGAATGTAATTTATTTAACTAAGTACTTTATAGTTTAAAATGTTAATATAATCATCTAAATATAGTTCTAGTAAGACATTTTATTAGAATCCTATTAATTTTAGAATATTTTATCGACAAATTCAATGTCTTCTTTATATATGACTTAATATAGTATTGGCACTGGGAACTGATGTCTTATATAAACAACACAGAAAAGGTACATTTTCCAACCAATTTTTTTTCCAATTTTAAAGCGTATTTTATTAATTTAGATAGATTTCAAATATTGTTAAGCCAGTTTTTTCTTGCAAGCCTCAGGAGATTATTATAGTCGATAAAAGCAAATTTAGGAATAATTTCTGTTTATTGTTTATGACTGACATTTAAATGGATGACGTACACGATAAAAGATCGCAACAATAGGCTTATTGACTCAAGATTTATACAGGGGTCAGATCGCGTTTGATGTAGTTAATACACGATTTGGAAGCTCTGTGTTTAAATTTTATTTATCATTGGTTATTAATTGTATTTCATGTAAAATTATGTTTCATATTTATTAATATTAGTTTCTTGTGTATTATAATTAATAGTTAAGATAAGTTGTTAATTACATTGTTTTCCTAAATTTTTCCCCTTATGTGTCATATTTCATACTAAAAATATAATTAAGCCAAGATGCTTTAAGTGTTCCCAACCTCACTCTGGTAAAGCTTGCTTGATATCTTGTGAAAATTCCACTTGTCTTAATTGCTCTGGCAATCATTTCGCTATTGAGCAAATTTGTCCAGACAGCGATTAATTAAAAATGCTATGTCTGAAGAAAATATTTCTTCTTAGGCTTCTGCAAAGTGTGTCTTCTATATACATACAACGTGACGTTTGCAAAGTAATATTTGCTCAACTGGCACACACGAAACGCCATAATTAAAGAACCATTCTATACACCATATCATATCATTCGTGTTTTTTCTACTATACGTGACACTGGCAATTTATTTTGCGCCTGTCGTCGCAAAATCAGGCCATTAAATAATAAAATAAAAAAAAAGCTTATTGATAGGTCATTAAATTTATCAGTATCATTGTTTAGTGTATAAAAAACTTTGTATAATTGTTTATTATAATTATATAGTTTATTAATAAATATAATTCATAATAAAATCGCATCATGACAAGCGTTACTTTCTTATCTGTTCATGAGGGTTCTCTTTCGAGTGACGTGTAGATAGTAGACTAGTGAATATTTTGGTAACTGGCATTACACTGCAAATATTTTATCAATAATAAAAATAACTTTGTTATATTGCTACACGAAAGACACACCTACCGAAGAAAAAGTTTCCAGTTCCAAATTAGGTAAGCCAGTGAATTTAATGCTGACAGGCTTCTGACAGCGTTTGATAAAAATTATAATGTCAGAACGCAGCAACCGACTCAGGGGAGTAGTGTGCCAACCGCTATTCCACATTGCTTCCCCTACGGCGAAAGCCTGTGAACAAAATATAAAACGCATGAGAATTTGCCACACTGCCTTTCCTTTATTACAAGATAATTTTATAGTAGATGCAATTTTTGTAGCTTAAGCAACACTAAGTGAAGACAAAATAAAAAAAACTTGATGAGCCTATACATCCAGAGAGAGAGAGAGAGTGATCTGACAAATACCTGTCCGAACGGGTGGACATGATCCCGGATCCACGAGCCACAACTATTATACCCCCATCCAGTCTATGAAAATGGTTTCCCCGTCAGTCTTCTTCCTAATTCACACCTCCTAGTCTCGGACTTATCACCCCAATAACCCATGACGATACTTGAAATTGCCCCAGAAGCAAGAAGAACGGAAAATCGATGGGATCTGACGATATTCCTATCGAGACGTGAAAATTGTTCAGCTCTCTTTATGCTTACTGAACATTTAGCTTTATCTTTAAGATAATAATGATGCTACAAAAGTAAGGAATTATGTTCAGGATAGTGGTAATTAGTAGTAACAGTTTATATGGGCATTAAGCTTATAAGAAGCTTCTACAGGAGGCCTTTTAACAGTGAGCCTCGTAAATGCATCTGGTAGGCATTTCGTTTCAAAGGGATTCCTGAGACCTATTTGTTATATTATATCAGAAAAATGTACCACGACTCCGCTCGTATGCTTAGGACCGCTGTTGGTAACAACAAACCTTTCAAATGGATGGTCTAAGCGACTCTTCAATAAAATATACTGATTTGTACGGACTTAAAAATGAGGGAATAATAACTGTAGAAAATTATGAAACCGAGCTCAAAAGACGCTGAAAATCCCGCCTATTTCAAATATCTATATAAATCAATATCGCAAAAATGGTTTTTAGATCAATTAGCCTTTTAACAGTCATTATAATTAATTATTATAATTAAGTACCTAATAATAGATACAATAAATATTTCTAAAATGTCACTATATTTATAAAGAACATTTTACTTTTTATATATTTTGTCTTAAAAATGTCTATTTTAAATCTTAAATATATGTTTGATTCTTCTTTTTTTATTTTAATATAGACAATTAACATAAATAATTAAACTACAAATAAATAATTAAACTTACCTTATTTTTTATTAAAGTTCCTAAATAGCAAGGGATCCATAACTGTACACATGTTGCGATAAATAACGATGCAAAAATAACGTGAAGTTTGCCATGGTCCAACGACTAAAAATTAGGAGCCATTATGGAGCCGTCCATTAATCACATGATATTCTTTTAGGATTTGAAATCCTTCCTTACAATTGATGAGGTTTAAGATGTAGAGCCTTCGAACTTTAAGTGATTTATGGACGGCTCCCATATGTACCATGAAACACCATAGTATTTTATTCATAAAATTTATTATATTCTAAAATGCAATGGGAATCTAAAGCAATGGGATTAGGGGTCGCAATCCGGGATCCCGGGATTTTTGAATCCCGGGATATCGGTCTGTAAAATCCCGGTTTCAATTTTACAAGAAACCGGGATTTTCGATATTTTTGGATTTTAGAAAGTTAAAAGTTAGTTATTCGAATTAAAACATGCCTGCTATTAAATTCATTTAAGAGATCTTATTTAATTTATAACTTATAGATCTTATTTAAGATATACAATGGTACATAACATACATCGGCAAAAGTAAGCGATGAGTTTTCCTCAAAATTCGGAATTTTACGATATTAACCGAGTTTGCCCGACCAACGAACGTACGAATACCGTATTTTCTCATTGGGCGTCGTTGTTGCACGTTGTTGTTGCACGCTTTTCTAGCCCGTCAATGTTCCAGGTGTCCTTATTGTTTTTCGTTAATATTGATTAATATGATATATATGTTATAACTAACTTCACGCTTTATCAATAGCGGGGTAGTCAGAACGGAGCGCCAAACGCTACAGTCTCTACATACCTCTTTCGCCTCGTCCATTGTCATGAATCTCTTTATACATGCCCTCCGGGGGGTCCTCATGCTTTTTACGTGACCTTCCTCCAGTATCTTTGATACTGTTTTCGAAGGTCAACCGAGATCTCCTCCTACCTCTCTTACCGCTCACTTTTCCATCATAAAGCTCTTTTGCCATTCTTTCATCACTCATTCGTTCGACGTGCCCAAACCAGCTGAGCACGTTCTTCTTCATTGCCACCGTGACATCCTCGCTAGTACCTGCCATTCTGTGTACCTCTTCATTGCGGATTCGATCCGCTAAGCTGACTCCGCATATGCTACGAAGAGATCGCATCTCCACGGCATTCATCTTTCTTTAATTCTTCTTCTGTAATACCCACGTTTCGCTGCCGTATAACAGAGTCAGTCGGCATTGTGTACGCCCAAACGTGCAGTTGTGCTGACATTTCGCCATCTCATCAATGCAACTCCTTAGTTGCAACGGAGCCTTCTCCGTTAACCTTGTTACCGGCAGCAATACGCCTTTCCACATCCATCTCGCATCTTTCATCTCTACTGAACATACTTCCCAAGTATACCACTTCATTCACTTGTTCTAATATCTTTCCGTTTACACTGATCTTGCATTCCATCCTTTCTTCATCTCTTTCAAAAATCAGAACCTTTGTCTTATTAGCATTTAGGCTTAGACCATTATATTCACACCCTTCTTTCAGAGTGGTGACCAATGCCTGCAACTCGCATTCTGATGATGCAATAAGCACTGCATCATCTGCGTACAGCAGGCAATTCACATTCAGGTCACCTACTATCACTCTCATATCACTTTGTTTCACTCCTCCTTGGAGACAGCTACCTAAATACAAATTGAACAACCAAGCTGACATGGCGCAACCTCGTTTAACACCCGATCGGATGTCAAACCAGGGCGACATGCCAGCTCCTACTCGCACGCATGCTGGATAATCTCTGTAAAGAGACTTTACAGCCTGCAACAAAGGTCCGCTCACATTGTACCGGAGTAGTATCTCCCATAATTTCGCTCTGTCAAACACCTTTTCCAACTCCACAAAAGCACAGAAAACTTTTTGGTTAAAGGCCAAGGCGTCTGATCCATACACCCTCTTCCAGGTCTAAAGCCTCCTTGGGCCTTCCACAACAGCCTTTCAGATCTCTGTTGCATTCTTCTCGCTAAAACTTTACTATCTAAGCTAATCTGATAGCCCTATGGCTTGCACAGTCTATCTGTGAACCTTTGCCTTTATACAAAGGCACGATGACCGCATCTCGCCAATCGTCTGGGACCTCCCCTGATTTCCAGCACAAATTGCACAAAAACCAGAACAAGTCCAAGACGCGTGGCCCACTATATTTGATCATCTCGGCAGTAACTCCATCTGCTCCCGCTGACTTACCACATTTCAGACTTAGTATTGCACTGTCAACTTCTTTTACACTCGCCGTCAGCTACGTCAAGACTCAGCGTTTCGCTGCTACTTGAGACTGAGGCGTCATCACATTCATACATCTCCTTGTAAAATTCCGCCCATCCAAAATGATGAAAAATTACTAATTTTGGTACAAAAAACAAAAATATCGAAAATATCGAAAAAACCGGGATCCCGGGATTTTTCTGAAGTCGATATCGAAAATCCCGGTTTTGCTTGAATGGTCCGATATTGCGACCCCTAAATGGGATCTCGACCCATTATCGAAGCGAGTGGGTAGCGTTCGATTCGGCGGTACTTCACCATACTCGTGGGTCTGCAATAAATCGGAACATGAAAGAGGTGGACTTCGCAAACAATTACAAGAATTTATAGTGATATTAGATATACGAAGTAAAACAGATTATGGGTTCGATTCCCACTAAAAATAAATAAATAAAATGATGAGAAAATTTAAGATCAGTCGTGGCGCATGGGCACAAAGTGTAACTGTGAACGCGACAAGTTGTAGGTTCGATTCCCACTCGAGAAAAATATTTAATTCTCTCATTCGTCCTTAAATAATTATGCCAAATTTTCGGAACGAATTGTAACTCATTTAACAAAATAGTCTTTACTAGTTGTGGAGCAGCACTACAAGCGTGCGACCGTATACATTTCAGATTGTAGGTTCGATTCCCACTCGAAGTAATGCAACATAAAAAAAATGTATGGGAAAATAGCTAAACTAGGCCCAGTATTGCAAATGCGTCATCATTTTCCATTGTGGGCGATCTCCTTTTTGTTTCCTGCATAAGCTTCTGTGAAGAACTGCCTATTGAAGTCGATATTGAAGTAGAGTGGAGCCACTATGAACGTTTGATTTACCTACGTAGGTTTAAATCGTTGCAGATGTAGCAGGCATTGCGAAGCAATGACCTTCCTGTTCCGATAATTTAAAACTGTAATAATTATCACTTAAAATTTTAGTGATAAAATGAAATTTTATTATCTACATAAAGTGCATAACATATCTGACGCAGTTAATCAGATAAGAAATAATACTTTATTCTAGAAAGTTATCCCTTTGTTTTTTGTAATTTGTACAACAGGAAATGATTACTGTAGGTTATCCTTAAGAGATAAACATAGGCTGTGGCGGCCTTTTTTTTTAAACTTTTAAGCAAGAACAATTCCGTCATACGGTTAACCGTTTATACAGCGCACGCGTGGAAGCCCTAAAGTTCTCCCGTTTTAAAACTTTTTTTGTTCTTAATTTATAATTTATTAAGTGTATACCTACAGTATAGATAACCATAACCAACCATTTTTTCCTAAATATACCGATATAAAGGGTTTTCCGAGTATTTAACTTTTTAAAGAAACTATAGATACTTGTGTAATTTTAAAAAAAGGGTATTTACTTTCGATATTTCTCTAATATTAAAAAATCCTTTCGATATTTCTCTAATATACATTCTTTAAAAGTTAAACTAATAATAATCTTTAATTGTTTTTAATTAAATTTGTTTTATTTTGTGGACTTCAAAGAATAAATTAATATTTTTTATAGACTCCATACTTACTTCAGCTACTTGGTAAGCCACTAAGCATGTCACCAGAGAAGTAATCATGACTTGATAGACAAGTGGCGCCCCATACACTGATGAAACAGTATCAACAGACCTGGACAGTGGGCAATAGCATTTATTAGCTTTTATTCATTCATTTTATTGCGCCAGTCGTGGCGCAGCGGCACGAAGTGTGACTGTAAAACCGACTGGTTGTGGGTTCGATCTCCACTCGACGAGATGAAATATTTACTTAAATTTATATTTCCATTTCTTCGCTCTGGTGTCGAGGTTGAGCGCGGCGTTGAGTTCTACCACTCAACACGCAATGCCTCTAGAATTCGGCAGAAACTGGAGAACGGAGTGTCCTAACACTAGGTTCCCTCTGCCTACCCTGCTGTGTGCGGAATACAGCGTGAAGCTGATTTTTTTTATTAGCTTCGGTCTTATGTATTTATGTATATATGAAACTTTGAACGTGATTTTGATCGACTTTGAAAAGTATTCATAATACTTATCAAGGACCGGTGACAATGCAATAATATGAGTAATATTTATGTACATACATATATGTATATATTATATAAAAACATTTAATTTCCTCGAGTGGGTATCGAACCCACAGCCTGTCGTGTTGTTTCCTCCATTAAACCTTATTTTATTCTAATAGATTTAAAAAATATAAGACTAATATAGATATTTTTAAGAAAATACCTTTTTTACAAAAATATCAATACAAAGCTATGGTTTTGTTGCTAAACACGTTCAAGGTTGTTAGTGTTGTATATACACGTCGAAAGAAATTAAAATTTTAAGTACCTACATATTATGTAGCGATAAGATAATATTCAGAATTTAAATTTGTTGAACAAAGATATAATGTTTGTGTTATATAGATAAGATAAAGTTATAGAGAAAAAAAAAACTTATATTTAATTTTTTAACTAATGTGATTTTTAATGTGATTTTACTTCATCAATTTAGTCTAAACATTTATAAGAAGCTCACGATCATAATGACTTGATAATTTTATATAAAAATTCCGATATAAAAATTAATGATCCCTATCGTAAACAATATCAGTTTATTACGTAATTTTTCCTTATATATTCGTATTTATATACATTTAACCGATAAGGCTAGTGAACCTTTATCTCGTGGTAAATGGAAGTTTCGCGAAGTTATGGAATAACTCAGGGGTCGGCAACCCGCGGCCCGTAAGTCAGTACGGTGCGACCCGCGCAAATACCAGTTTTTTCACAAGATCCGTGACACTCCTGCATTAATTAAAAACACCTATAAACAAATAAGTTATTATGTGAGAAAATAAACGTGAAGAGCTTTTCAACTTAATTTTGTACCTATTACATTTATGATGTAATGATGATGAGTAATAACATCTAAATATGATTAATATTACAAAAAATAGTTTTATCTTAAAAACGTGTTTATTATGTATAAGATTTTCGGCATATATGCCAACGGTTGCCGACCCGTAGTATACCTAAAAACATTAAATAATTAATAATATCGTAAGCCATAATATTGTTTTACGGACGTTATCAATTCGACTGTATTTTTTTATGTTTGTTACCTCAGAACTTTTGACTGGGTGAACCGATTTTGATTATTCTTTGTTTATTTGAAAGTTAATGATTTCCGTGTGATCTCTATAATTTAGTTCATTTCTGACAATGTTATCCATGAGAAAATCACTAAACAAATGTATGCGACAAATAGACGACGAATAACTCAATATCACGCCAACTGATATCAATGATTCTTTTTTTACTGGAAAGGAACACACTTCAAGGGTAACATGATGAGAGTTTGTTTAGGTTCTGATTATAGAATGTGGATGAAGTCCGTATTTTTTGCCAAAAAATATTATATAATACTATTCACGACGCATTAGTTTACAGTAGGTATGTATCGGTTATATATTTACTATTTGTAATATTTCATTATATATTAAGTGTTATAATAATTTAATTACTTCAAATATGTTCAATTCTTTGCTTATCAGTCTCATGACATCGCAATATTTCATATGATGTTCCTCTTTAGGAGCACGCAATTTTTTTTTTTTAATTAACACAAGATTATATGAAATTTTTACATAATCATTTTTATAATAATTTAATACTTATTATATTAGTTTTATTGACTATATTATACCCTAATCACGTAATGACACTGATTACAAAAGTTACAATCGTTTATCTCAGACATATATAAATGTATCTTTTTATATAATGGGGAGCCAATTAAATACAATATGAGCGTTGACTGAATTTAAGTTTTCAATAATTTCAGCTTCAGTGGCGGGATTCAACGCCGCCATTTGCTTTGACACCAGAGCAAATTTAATATAAATTTAAATAAATATTTTCATTTCCTTGAGTGGGAATCAAACCCACGATCAGTCGCGTTTACAGTCACACTTTTATGCACCAGCACCACGACTGCTCTCAATTTTTCAATATTTTCGCTAAGCAATATACCTTCAATATGTAGCAAGCACGCGATGAATGATAATATTGCAAAAGTTATACTTGGACAATTTCTATGATAAACTTATAGAGGGTGGAAGTGTCAGCGCTCCTTTTACGGGCACAGCATATAGGATAAAATATTTTAAACCCATACCTAAAGAAATTAATCAAGATACCTCAACAGTTGAGACGTAGGATTTTTTTTTCAATTTTGAATTTTGCTGCCAATATTTAAGACTCGATTTCGGAATGAGGCGTATGCGGCGGTTTCCCTTTAATAGGTATATGTGTGCGTGCGTCGTGCTTAACAAATGGCGTTTTATATTACAATAATAATTTTATTATTTATTTTGTTTGAACAATTTTGAAATTTTTTTTTTTTTTGGAAAAATCTCTTTTGTTTTAATTGTATTAGGTTTTTATAGAATAGAATAAAACTGTGGTTACATTTAAAGTGGTGCTGACACGTGCGATGGTCCATCCTGTATAAAACAGACCAGACTAATGTTCAGAGTAACTAATTTTAAGTTACATCATTAGATACTTTTTTTGTGTTGTCAGCGTAATAAATTATTAAATCACATAACGGTTCGTCATAAGGCATATAAAGGATATCGACATAGAGTAGATAAAAAATAATAAAAGGAAATACTAAATAATATCTGGTATATTGTACTACAAAATATATATGAAATATATTATATTTCTTTGAACAAATAAACATTATATTTATACTTTAAAACACGATAATATCGTTATTACTTACCTCAAAACTAAATGATGCCATGTTACAATTCTTCGCATTCTGTTACTAAGAATTATTTGGACTTCCATCAGACGTGGATCGGAACAAGATAAGCTGACCACACTCTCGTCGAGGCCATGAAAAATCACTTCGATATCGAAAATCATCATGCTCATTAAATAGTAATGATGAAGCAAAATATGGAACAACACGTAAATGTACACTAAAAATATAATGTATTTTAAAAAAAACAAGAACCAGCGCATCACTAAAATTCAAATAGGAAAAATAATTATTATTTTTAATATGCTTATTGTTGAGAGAGGGAGTTGAACCCATTATTTTCGCGTGTATAATCAACTAGATGATCACTTTGATGTCGTTTCACGAAAGTTTATATATTCATTGTTTTTTTTTAGCTTCACTCTGTATCCCGCACACAGCAGGGTAGGCAGAGGAAACCTAGTGTTAAGACTCTCGGGTTCCCACTTTCCGCCGAATTCTAGAGACTTTGCCTGTTAATTTGCGGTGCTCAACGCCGCGCTTTGCCTCAACACCGAGCGAAGAAATGGAAATAAAAACGCATGTTAAAAATCGGAAGCGGGTAACGTTTTTAAAGAAAACATGTTAAAAACACACATCGTCTATATGATTCTAAACTATTTTGAAAGAGATACTATGTAATTGCAATAAGTGATATGTATCACCTACTAACAATACTTCACACTAGTTTCCTTCCAACAGGGGCCGTCACTTACAAGCGAGTGCCCCCGATTGACACAATTCCACTGCTTTTATAGTTATTTTCCACCTAAATCTACCCTCTTTTACACGAGTACGCTAACACGCATATAAATCATTTATTTCCCCGAGTGGGGAACGAACACAACCAGTCGATTTTACAGTCACACTTTGTCCCCCTGCGCCACGACTGGCCTCATATTCATTGTTAAAATTATGACATAATATGTTTCTATTATAAATTTTAAGATATAATTTTAATCTGTAACGTCAACTTGCTTACTAAGTAGTGAGCACGAACGTTTTAAATAATAGACAAACACTCACCACAAAACGTTTGAGGAACAGCTAAGCCCTCAACACACTGAAGAAAGAAAAATATTTCGTAGTTCGGAGTCCTATACGGATCGTCAGCAGGTAGCCAAAAGGGAAAAATCAGGGGTCGCACCATGTTTTCATGTTGACTTGCAAACAAACTTTGATACAAAAGAATTGCCATAGTGGAAAATATGTACATAAGTATAATTGATACACAAAATATCAGCCAGCATGCACATAGTTTCTTTACAAGCATTTGACCTTGCAAAAATGTGTTCCTGAAAAAATTGTATTTAGAAAAAAAAACAAAATTCGTGCTATAAAAAAGTAAAAAAAAACTTTACAATTATTTTACTTTCCTTCAATAAATTTATACTACTCCAATACAATAAATAAAATCAGCTTCACGCTGTATCCCGCACGCAGCAGGATAGGCAGAGAGAACTTAGTGTTTTAGAAAACACTGCGTTTCCCACTTTCCGCCGAAATCTGGTGGCATTGCGTGTTGAGTGACGGAACTCGACGCCGCGCTTTGCCTCGACACCAGAGCGAATAATGAAAATATAAATTTAAATAATAATCATATTTAATTTACTCAAGAGGAGATCGAATCCACAAACAGTTGATTTTACAGTCACACTTTGTACCTGTGCGCCACGACTAACCTCAACTACAATAAAATATTTTTTTTACTTTGCTTATGAATGAATTACAATCCAAAGAAAATACATATTTTGACTTTTCTAAAAACTAACCGGTAAGAGGCGCAGGGACACAAAGTGTGACTGTAAAACGGACTGGTTGTGGGTTCGGTCCCCACTCGAGGAGGTGAAATATTTACTTAAATTTATATTTCCATTTCTTCGCTTTGGTGTTGAGGTAAAGCGCGGCGTTGATTTCTGCTACTCAACACGCAATGTCTCTAGAATTTGGCAGAAAGTGGGGAACGGAGTGTCTTAATTGTTGTCTTTGATACAGCGTGAAGCTGATTTTTTTTTTCAGTCTAAGATTCACATAAAGTTATCATTTTAGGGTAAGTACATAAATAGACAAACCTATATTTGGACTCTAAATTGCAAATGAATAAAAAATCTCTATTCATTGTGTCTAAAATCTGCATTATATTGTTTCTATTAAGTAGAACGGTGATGTAGACGATTGGAATAGAGAAAACTATCAAGAAATAACAAAAGCATTCTGTTGCAAAAGAATAGTCTTTTATATCAGCCCCATGGTAGATAAACATTAATTCGAATGTACAAGTTACTATGGATAATGATACGATTAATAGTGGCCACAAAAATCTGCAAAAAATATAAATAAAATATAATTTAAATTCACATAGAACAAAAATATTAAAAAATACTATGAATTGTATGTAAGATTTAGTTCAGTCTATACCCCGCTCACAGCAGGGTACGCAGAGGGAACCTAGTGTTAAGACACTCTGTTCCTCATTTTCCGCCGAATTCTGGAAGCATTGCGTGTTGAATGGCGGAACTTTGCCTCGAAACCGGAGGGAAGAAATGAAAATATTAAATATTTGGAGTGTCGAGAATAATTGAGTATTTCTTGTTAATATATAAACATATAAATAAAATTAAAATGTCTATCTGCTATAAATTTTTGCATAAAAATATTTATGCAAAAATTTATAGATATTTCAAGCGGGGGTGTATTATCATATAAATGTACCGTTTTAAGAAAAAACCTTCACTGGATAGCGTTATTTTTAATAACAAATATCAAAGGGGGCCACGATACCTGCGGAGGCCACAATACCATCTTCTATATTCATTACAGTTGATTTGCAGGGGCTGTCATATATATCATATAACACGATGTATGTGGGCTATTCCACTACAGTAAAATGTTTATTTAAAGCAAAATAGAGACGCGTCAAATTTAAAATTATTTATTTTTTTCTATACCTCCAATAAGACTCCCGATTGTTAAAAAATATGCCATGAGTTACGAGAAGAAGTTTGAGCTGTGGGTGAAATTCATAAAGATCACCGACAAATCCATCGTAGTCAAACTCGCTGCCCAGTATTTTTTTCCTTAAATTATCAAACAAAGGCATGGCTAAGCCTAAAATCTTTAAAAGATAAAATGAAAATGATGATTAGTTAGTAATGAAGATTAGTATATGGCTTAGTATCGAAAATCTTACTACAATTGAATTATAAAGTAATTTCCTTAATTAACTAGACTTAGACTTTAGCCAATTGCAATATATTTGATTACATATAATTATTGCATGAAAGGTAAGGAAATTTGAAGTAATGATATAATAAAATAATTATACGTAATATGAAACAGAATTACTAGAGTATTGGGTTGCAGAGTATAAGGTATGTTGTACAACACATCACTCTGTGTTCACATGATTTTTTTTTAATTCCATTGCCAATTGGCAAAAAATGGAATCCTCGTCACGTGTGTCTATCTAACTAAGCGTAACTTGGCTCGGTTTCGAATCAAATATTTTTTTAATAGAATAGATAACACTTAATGGCACAAAAAAATTAATATAGAGACATAAAAAATAACAAACACGTTTTAGAAACAAAAGACAATCTTACCGTCTATATTATCCATTTACATCAAATATTAAGTTTTTGCCAAGGCGACAGCTTATAGCAAAAGGTATCATACCTCATGTAGAGCTAAGTTTCTTACTTTAAACGGCCATACATTACAAGCCCCACTAACTTCAAAGACTACAGCTTACTCTAAATATTATACATTTAGCGTAGTCGTGCACTACCGCCACATAGGCGTAATGTGAAAAAATCCAATATAATTTTAACTAAGGTGTAGAGTTTGTGATGTCACAATTTGCCTTAATGTTAAGGCACATTGTTTATAGAGTTCGATTTGTTTTGGTACCATTTTACATGAAAATGTTTTTGATTTTTTCAAGAAATCTTTAAATTTAAATAGGTCTAGTATCAAAATTACATTATTAAATAAAATAATAGTGATAAAGAATAATTTTAGTTTTTAATATCCTAATGTCCGAAATATCCTAATGTTTGTAGCAGATAAACCCGGCTTTCGGACGTTAACTACGAGTATCTCAGTCCAAGTGCAGGAAGCGTCATTAAAAACAACAGGCATTATTTAGGACTTTGTAATTTTTTAAAGTAATTTGAATTTTTGATTTTGAAAGGAATATTGCCAGGAATTCTTCTAATTTCTTCAGATGTATAATTAGCTGCTTAGTTACTTTAAACTGCTGGAATTCCGCATATAGCATGATATACAGAGGACAAAAGATACTCCTCTAGTCACTTTCATGCTTTGTCTTTTAACCAGAGCGAGAAAACGAAAATATTAAATAATTCAATTAAATAAAGATTTTGCCCACAAACGTCGCGTTTACAGTCACACGCTGAAATTTGTATCAGACATAATAGTAATAATGTTATGTAGTAGGTGATAATAAAAAAACATTTTATGTTGCTCTATTAGGTGTATGCTTAGTTAAACATCGATCGATTTTTTCATTAATTTAAAGAGTTTTATGTAGAATTGGTAATTACGCTGTATTTACTACATACTCCTTTGCCAAATTATTTAAACCTTGTAATTCACAAAGTGGCATTGTATATGATAAATTATTAAAATACTTGTTAAAATTTAATTTGTATAAATAATATAAATCAATGTCAGCTAAATGTTTGTAGGTGTAAAGATAGTGAGTTCATGCGCCAAAATGACTAGCAACACTCAGACACTGCATGTTGATGACGCTGGCTTAGGCTTTTACTCCAATAAAAAATACGACAGTTGATTTTTTTTATTGCTCTAATAATATTATTAGAATTTTATATAGAATTTTTATATAAAAATGCTGATTTATTTATTAATTATATAGGGTATGAAATCACATTATATCTAATAAAAAAATGTATACATATATATATATATATATATATATATATATATATATATATATATATATATATATATATATATATATATATATATATATATATATATATATATATATGTTATTATATGTGATTAATGTCTTATCAGGCCAGTCGTGGCGCAGCGGCACAAAGTTTGACTGTAAACCGACTGGTTGTGGGTTCGATCCCCACTCGAGGAGATGAAATATTTATTTAAATTTATATTTCGCTCTGGTGTCGAAGCAAAGCGCGGCGTTGAGTTCTGCCACTTAACACGCAAATGTCTTACACTAGGTTCCCTCTGCCTACCCTGCTGTGTGCGGGATACAGCGTGAAGCTGATTTATTTATTTATTTTATTTATTATTATCATAATTTTCAGTCGGTATGAAATGACCTGTTCAATTCCAGTTGTGCCTCCCGTATTTATAGTTATACAGTACAGTATATTTTATATTTTATATAGTATGTCATGAATTCAGTGCTATTCGAAATTTGTACAACTTATCGATTTTTAAAGATTTTATCCTTCCAATTTAGATAGCAATCGACTTAATATGCGTTCAACATATTAAGCGATAACACCGCTGACGGACTGGATGGAGAAGATGACATGCAATATCTTTTTTGCCGATTTGTCAATATATTTAAGTTTTTTATCTAACCTTTAACTTACTATTATCTTTGCAGTTATCACTATAGTTGTAGTAATTTAAGTTTTTAGCAAATAAGTGAACATTCTGGTTATAATTTTTTGTCAAAATATACAAAAAATAACACAAAATTTCTTCTTTCAAGGATTTACCATCGTGTTGCGTTTAGAAAATCTCGCAGCGAAACCAGCGTAAATAGGCTGGGTCCACTTTGAAACGCTCTATAACGCGCGCCTCCTCTGTCTGAGCTCTCTCTACCAAACCAAATCCTTGTGCCGTCTTAATAGTACCTACTCTAATTGAAAAGAAGAATTAGGAACTTGTATTGTCTTATTAATGAACTTTAAGCGTTGTTGTTTAAACAATTAATTTTTTTCTAAATTTTATAATTTTAAGTTATTTATGAAAGAAATGAATAGGTAATAGGTATATTAACTTATATTATTAGTTAGTTACATACAAGGCAAGAAAATAACAATTTTTAATACAAAAAAAATATTTTATAACACTTTTCGTACAATTTTTGTTATTTGTAATTGCAAAAATTGTTACCTGAGAGTCGCTTAGATTTTTGTGCAATAAAATATGTATAATGTTGCGTACATTATACAAATTTTATTGCACAAAAAACAGGTACTATTAGTGATACAATAATTAATATACAGGATAATGATGTAAAAAAAAGTATAAGTTGACGGTGACAAAAGATAACATAATATAAACAATTAATATATTTCTGACTATCTTTACTGCAAAAGTAACTATACATTTTTAAAAACATAATATGCGACGCTGAACACCTAGGGGACGAGCCATAAAAACTACAAATATACAGGCCTAACAAGAAAGTGAGAAAATTCTTGAGACCATTGAAAAGAAATATAGCTTTACAACGTGCAGGAGTATACAAACTAGATTGTGACTGTGGCTTATTATAAATCGTTGGTAAAACTAAGAGAAGCATCGGTGTTAGGATAAAGGGACACATCTCCGATAGCAAAAATGGGCATGTATCGAAGTCAGCTATGTGTGAGCCTACTGTAGATCAGCCCAGCTTTTACATCAGGTTTGATAAGCCCCACATCCTCGCTAAGGTCTGAGCTGTATTGAAATACAAAAACATTCTAATTTCAATAGTAATTATAAAAACTTTGAAGTCTCAAGCCCACCACAGCAGAGGGCAAGATACAGTCAGCACATTCTTCAACAATCCTGTGAAGTCTTCGAAATGTCGGGTTTGAAAATGTATATTACGTAAATTTTGTAGTTTAATTCTGGTAAAATTGGTTTATTTAAAATATTATATTGTCTAAATAAATCGAACGTAGAATAAACTGATAACGCCTAATTTTAAATTGTATCGGTAGCATGAGTGTACGTATGTAATTACTGAATTTTTCGCTACTCATAATCAAATCACATATATATAAATGATTTTTCGGATCCAACTTCACTTATCAGTCAACTAGCCTCCAGCAAGATGATCGGTCTTGTCGCCTCTATTGCGCTTATTACATACTTAGGCGTAAGATTGTACAAAAATGCATTCCAACGACCCACAAAGAATTTTCCACCAGGTAATTGTTTTTTTTTTTTCAATTTCTTTGATTAAGTAGTAATTTTATTATATACCAGTGGCTGTCCACAATTTTGTTTACGTGGACTTTGTGGTTCTTGCCACGTTACTTCCATATACCGTGCCGTTGCGGTTGAAACTTGCAGGAAATGGCAGGGAAAGAGTAGGTACCTAGTGTCAAGAAACGACGTTCTCCGTTTTCCACCAAGTATCGTTACGGTTTTACGGGAGCAGAGGAATTAAAATAATTTATAACGAATTACTTCACTAAGTAACAAACGCTGTACTATTATGAAAGGATAGCCGAAATTTTCAATATTTTTTTTCAAATTAAAATTGCCCACCATAATCGAATCCATAGTCGCTAATCCGCTGTCGCGTTTATAGTCACACGCTTGTACCCTTGATCCACGACGGCTTCACCGAACTGATTACTTAGCTATCAAAATTCAACTATGTGAAATAGGTAGTACTGGTTTGGGAAAAATCTGAAATCTATCGATTGTGGTTAACTCCTTAAAAATATTAGTTTTAAAAGGGGGCAAAATTTGATATCAAAGGCGCTAGTTCAAGTGAGGTATCAGATGAAAGAGCTAAGCTTGAATTTCAGGAAAAGCTCGAGTCCTTCAATTTTTGTACGGATCCCTCGGCGGGTGAGCCGGACACGCGCTTGTATGTTATACGTTGCACAGACTGATGCGTTTCGATAAAATAAGGCTTTAAATTTTTGTTTTTTTTTTTTAAATTAGCTTCATAAAATTACGTAGATTAGTAGCTCAAAATAGTAAGAGATGTTGCAGATCTACAATTTTTATATGTTAACAGAAAATGATGAACATTTTCCATTGACACGTTCAACCTTTGTTAAGGTGGCATTCCATTATTTCTTTAAGCTTAGCTGGACCATTATGGTTATTCATCAGATGTTCAATATGTCCAATTTTAATATGTCGATGGAAAGCAATAATATATATTAATTCTTATATAATAAACCTGCTTGTTAAGGCCTGTTATGTATGTATTAACCGAACGTCATTTATAATAAACGACTAAACTTACCTTTTCAGGACCGCCAAGCCTACCAATATATGGCGCTTACTGGATTGTGTTATGGCGGGAGGTAAACAACTTGGCCGGATCATTAAGAAAATTAGCCCTCGATTATAAAACTGATATTGTGGGAATGTATCTTGGAAATTTTCCTGCAATCGTAATAGATGACCCAAAGTTAATTAAAGAAGTACTTAATAATCCAGACTTTGATGGTCGCGTTGATGTCTTGGTAGCGCGTTTGCGTTCATTCTGGAAGAAACTCGGTAAGTAAACGTATAAACAATTATTGTATTATTTTTTTTTTCATTTTTAAAACTATTAAACACTTTACATTAATAATGAAAGCTTCTAAATTCCCCTGCCAGATACGTTAATAAATCCTAATAAATTATGAACTTCTACAAATATAATACACAAGTGGTCACTAACAGGAACAATTTATTATTAGATAATTTTAATTAGCTAATATGTAAAAAAAGATTATTTGCTTCTAACGTATTTATAGGCGCTTATAGCTTATTAGGATTTAGGGATAAGAATCGGTTAGTCTAGTGTAGATAAACAAACCCTGTTATATTAATTATAAATTATTTTTTCACAGGCATTTTCTTCACCGATGGATACTTTTGGCACGTACAAAGACGTTTCAGTCTGCGTTATATGCGAGACTTCGGTTTCGGAAGAAGGGAGGAAAGCTTAGAGGAAGTTATGGCAAACGACACCAAGGAAATGATCGATATGGTTGTAAACGGAACTAAGAACGAGGCTGAAAAGGTAAATATTTTTATTTTATGCGTAAAAATATGATATATCATATTATAATTTAGCCATTCATCACAAATCTATTTTTTGTCTCATTTAATTAATTTGTTTATTAAAATCAAACTTGAAACTTATTAATAAAAATAATAATAATACATTAGGAAATTACTACTTATAAAAGTTGATTGATTGATTGATATTATTAGCTCTGGTCTCGTGTCCATTCTTTTTTAGAATATAATCCATAATTATATTCTAAAAAAAACTCATTTCTCTAAGAATAAAGAAATCTTATTAGAATTACATTTCTAAGTAATGATGTCCTCATAATATATATTCTTCATTGTTCCAGGAAGTAGTTAACGGTGACCTTATCTACCTTCCGCATTATTTCGCTGCACCTTTCGTCAACGGTATGGTGCATGTATTCACCAGATCAAGCATGCCCCGATCACAATATCCTATCACGTGGGAGATAACCAAGAAAACGCTGCTATTTCAAAGAGGAACCAATGACTTTGGAGGAGCTCTGTCACTTACTCCTTGGCTTAAAGACCTCATGCCTGGCTACAGCGGCTACAATGACTTACGCAAAGGAAATCAAGCCTTACTAGACTTCTTTACGGTAAATAAAATTATTTATATATAATAGCTTTAAAGATATAACCTTATAAAACTATATCGTCTTTCTAGACTTTGTTATAGATTAAAACGTAACAAAAATCTTTAATAAACTTGTTAATTTTAATATACACAGAGACAAAATATTTACTGAATGTAAGTTTCTGTTCTGTTCT
This sequence comes from Heliconius erato x Heliconius himera, assembly GCA_013421005.1. Classification (NCBI taxonomy): domain Eukaryota; kingdom Metazoa; phylum Arthropoda; class Insecta; order Lepidoptera; family Nymphalidae; genus Heliconius; species Heliconius erato x Heliconius himera. Next base: position 3,410 of record JAATLQ010038099.1, on the reverse strand, counting down.
GTTTCTTATTTTATGGCTTTTAGGCGTGCCAGTAGAGCACAGTTTATTTCGCCAATGTCACGTAGAATGGAGAAGACACGATGAAGATTGGTAAATTAAAAACAAAAGAAAATAACACTTAAAAGACTGAATAAAACGTATAAAAATAGAAGGTCTAATTAGATATACCAAAATGTAAGTTTCTTTAACATAATATATTTATTGAATATAACTAACGTTCTTCATATGTATTTTAGAGATATATTAATGATGCTAAGAAGACCCGGGAAGATTCTCATGATCGTCACTTTATAGACACTTATTTAAGACAAATAAAAGAAGAAGAGAAGAAAGGGGACCGCAGTACATTTACAGGTAGGTGCAGTGAAAAAAGAAACAACGTGTGCAAAATATTTAGCATTTATGAATGAGAAAATTTAAGATGTGCATATAAGACTTAAGTATATTAAGAATTAGGACTTTGCTTATATTAATAAAAAAATATTGAAATAAAAAAAAATTGAAAAGCAATAATCGTAAACCATATAAGTATATTCACGAAAATAAAATCTAATAAATTATATATTTCTTTCAGAGGAGCAGTTGAAATTGATATGCGTAGACTACATGGTACCTGCAGCCTCTGCAATACAATCTGTACTAACAATTTTGATCGAGAGACTCTTAATTCAACCAGAACTTCAAGACAAAATTCATGAAGAAATTGACAGAGTCGTCGGACGTGACCGTCTTCCCACTTTGGACGACAGAAAAGAGTAAGCCAATAAAAAAATCAATTATTTACTATTTACCAAAACAAAAAACTTTAATAAAATATATATATTTGAAAGGCTACAAGTTATAAAAAGACCCCTGTATTTAAACCAAGCGTAATTATTTAATTCTACTTTTAGTTAATTATTTATATATCTTTTTACAGCATGCCTTACTTGGAAGCGTGTATACGAGAGGTGATGAGAGTAGAAACCTTAGTGCCCCTCAGTGTGCCCCATCGTACTGTAAAAGATACAACAGTTGCCGGCTATGATATCCCAGAGGTACACAATTAACAATATTTATACTTGTTTCTAACTTGTTATACACTTGTTATAATATTAATTTTGAGGCCGTCGTGGCTCAAGAGTAATCAAAAGATACGAACCTGCATTGTTTTTGCTGCATTTGTAGAGTTCTTCCCGTCGATTCTACTAAATTATGAAATTTGGCACGAAGTGACATTTTTTTTCTGTATCTGTATCACGCACACAGCAGAATAAGCAGAGGGAACCTAGTGTTAAGACACTCCGTTCCCCCACTTTCCGCCGTATTCGGAAGGCATTGCTTTGGTGGAACTCAACGCCGCGGTTTTGCCTCGACACCAGAACGAAGAAAAAGAAATATAAATTTAAATAAATATTTCATTTCCTCGAGTGAGGATCGAACTAACAACCAGTCGCGATGTAACCTAATATTTTCAAGTAATTAATGAATTTGTCATACTTTCCAGAACACCATTGTCGCCTTTAACCTGCCAACATTACACAACGATAAAGAGTTGTGGGGTGACCCAGAAAACTTCAGACCAGAGCGTTTCCTTACAAATGGACAATTAGACTTGTCTAAAGACAAATCACTACCATTCGGAGCAGGTAAAATATTATTATTTACTTGATAACATTATTTTAATTTTCCAATCAATACTGCACACCATAAGGAAAGAATTACTTTTACTAATATGTCATTTATTTATTTTTAATATTTTATATGTTCAAGATCTCAAATTTTTGAGATCCCAATGAAATGTAATTATTTTTGAAAACGCAAGTTCATGGCATTTCCAAGACTTATTTGTGTAATATTTAAAAGATTTTTTCATAGTATTGTTTCTTTTTACTCATTCCTTTTACTTTTATAACGCACAGACATACAAAACGTACAGACACGCTTTTCTTTTGTTTTATTATAATATTATTATTATTTTTTGTAGGCAAGAGATTGTGCGCCGGAGAAACCTTCGGCAGACAAGGAATGTTCCAAGTGTTTGCTGGATTCATGCAAGCATTCAAACTTTCCACCGCAGACGGTAAACCAAGGGAATTGGCACCAAGAGTTCAAGGATTTATCACATCTATTCCAGAATTCTGGGTTCGAGTGACGCCACGAAAATAAATTTAATAGTTCTAGGATTTTAAAACAATCTGACTCTTGCGATATCAAACGGCATAACAGAAACAAATGTTAATTTGGAAATATTGAACCTTAATCTATATTAATATTCTAATTTATATTATTATAATTTTTAGAATAATAATAGTAAAACTTTTAATATGGCTCAATATTTATTCTTCATAATTCATTAGCAGGTAATCCATTTGTTAACTTCTTAATCTGCAATCATTTTAGGTTTTTATATAAAACATACTACTGAAGTACATACAATTTTTCTGTTTTGAATTTTGACATCCATTGTGATATAAATAATTTATGTATGTCTTTAGGTAATATATTTAGGTTGTTGGTTGTACATACTCGTATTGGAATAGGTACTATTTATTTTTTAAGCGTGGTAGACTCGGTTTTTAACCACATTATATTAAAAACAATATTAAATGATTATTGTATTATATTAAATATTGTTTGTGTGGAATATGATGATCAAAGTGTATAATATATGCTATTTAATAAAAACCAGTGAGTAACTGATGATAATTTTTTTTTTATATTATCTGCTATCCCTATGTCATAACTTCTAATGCGGTTTAATGGTACAGGTACTGTTTGTTTTAATACAATTGAAAACAAGCTTTAAATAAGTACAGTTTAAATGTTATTAATCAATTGAACAATAAAAAAACGATCATGTGCGAGTGGGACTCACCCACCGATAATTCCGTAACAATTTCGAGTTTGTAGATCAACAGTAAAACATATAATTGACAAATTTAATTTTGCACCCGTATGCAATCATTTTGTATGAAAATTTGTATTTTTTCTATGAAATACCTACTAATACTTCATGCCGAATTTCATTACTGTAGGTCCACCCAACAGTTAAAAAAATGTAGAAGTACCCTATTAGGTGGAGATCTCATCGCTTAAAACTATAGGGATCAGATTTTCTAATGAAACTTATATTTAAGAATGATACCTGATAGTAGAATAGATTACACTATGGTTGCCCAAAAAAATCCCGCCGCAATCACCTTTAATTAATGTTTTTCGTAACTCGTTTTTGGAGAAAATTGCACTCATATGTTTTTTATGTGAATCGCACATCATTTGAAAGAAAATCGCATAAGGAATTGGAAAAACAATGGTTGCCAGCTCTCAGTCTGCCGCAAGTCCAGGGTTGCCTGGTTTAAAGAGGTTACTTAATGTGAATATTTGCACTCATGTGTTTTTTTAATGAATTATATATCAAATTAAAGCTT
>JAATLQ010038098.1:0-77673 GCA_013421005.1 Heliconius erato x Heliconius himera | reverse complement strand
TTGTAATTACTTTTTATTAAATTTACATGATGAATTACTTTCTTACTTCTATTACCTTTTATGAATTGTGTTAATCGGGCTATTTTAGTTCTCAGATCTTCTACTTTTTTCTCGAGTCGGGTCTGCCATTTTGGTTTCTTGACTTTATATTTTTTTACTACAACATTTGGTGTAGCTCTTAGTTTTGCGCCATTAATTTTTGCTGCTGTCCACGCAGCACAATATATCGTGGTTTGAAATGATTGAAAAGTTGTATCTCTATTGATATATTCCGGTAACAATATTGTGTTTATATATTCTATTATTCGCGACAATTTTTTTGATGATCTCTGCCTAGGTATATGGTTCCTCTTAGTGGGTTCAATATTCGTAAAGTACGTCAAACATTCATTGAATGTGTTGTCTATTTCTATATTTCTTTCTAAATTTGGTTGATCGGGACGGCAGTCATTTGTATTATTTAATAATTCATCGGTGTAATTATCAAAGTAATCTATTTCTTCATTGTGTATATTAACAGTATTAATTTCTGATTGATTATTTTGAACCTCTATTTGTAACTCTTCAGCTATTTTAATTCTTATATCTTCTATTTTTTGCGCGGATAAAAGTTTATTTTTGACAATAGATCTCCTCTGATCTGCTATTCTTTGCTCTGAAAGGTGAGCTAAATGCGGAAATCTAGTAATAAAGTCTTGATGAAGATATTTTCTGTAGGCTGTCTTATTCGTTTCTAACCGTGTTATTTTAAAGTATGCTCTCAGTATAGCTTCATTATATTGTTCGTTCCATTTCATACGTTGCCCATCTTGTGAATTTAACATGTTATTATTTGTTTGAATCTGTTGGTCTGTACTAATTGTATTTTCTAGTTCTTTTTTTTTTACTTCTTGATGAATTTTGTCTATTGTATTTTGTGGTAATAATTTATTACGTACTATAGTAGTACCCTTCTTTGATCTCCAACACGTTGACGGGTTACTTTCATATGTGGATATTTTTCAATAAATTTGGTATATAACGGTAGAAGGTAGGTGTTAGTATCAGTTTCGAGTAATGTAAGCTGTAAATATGTACGCAGGATAAATTCATTCATTTCTCTACTCCATTTATTGCGTACTTTAGGGATTATGAAGGTGGGTTCAGATATATTGGCATTAGCCTCCTGCACAACATCCTCCAAAATCATGTTACGTTCTGAATGATGAGATATAGGTGAAGATGCGTATGAATGATTTGATGAAGAAGTAGATGAGAAAGGGTGAAGGGATGAAATCGGTGACAATGATGATAATTGTTCGGCTGTATTATATTCGGGATCTAGCCCGATGAGGGCCCGCCTGCTCAGCTCCTCATCACCGACGGCCCGTAAGCTGAGACACCCAGCGTCGGCTCCAGGTGCGCCCCGACGAACTCCGGGAAGCGGCCGTAAATTATATCTGTGATTACTTTTCTCCATAGTACAAAAAGGGTTTTGGGATCGTTGGTTTGGATATGGTTAGCCAAGTTCTTAGTGGCCTTCTTTAGTGATTACATAGCGTGTGTTAGATGTTATAACATTAATTATTAACGTGTACCTAATATCCGTAAGCCCCCCCACCACGACAAGGTGATCCCCTGGGGGGGTTATTATTATTATTATTATTTTTTACGTTAAACCGTCGTGGCGCAGTGGCACAACATCTGGCATCATGTCTGTAAACACGGCTGTAGGTTGAATTATTAATTCACAAACTTAAAAAAAACTCTTATAAGAGAGAGATAAGTGCGGCGTTGAACTCCGCCAATGAATATGCAATGTCACAAAAATTGGCCAGTATGTGTTGCCCTTAACAATAAGCTATTTCTGGTTACCCTGCTATATGCGTGATATAGTATGAAGCAGAAAGTTTCGATTTTTAAGAAATTGAATCCGCGCCTATTAAAAACTCTTAAAAAATATCAATAGGCGAGTGTTCAAATCCTGGTAAGTTAAAAATTTTATACGTTTATAAATAGGTGTTTTCCTTACCTAAGTGAAAAATAACACTTTAAAAATGTTAAAATCAAGTATCTTTATTATTACATAATATTATAACAAAATTGCTACCGAGGACTTAAAAAAAATATGCATGCGGACTTCGAAATGATTTTCACAATTACACAAAGCTATTCAAAGGGAAGAATTGTATAATACAAGCTTATTATATTAGAGTAAACTCGAGAAGGCCTGTTATGTCCAGCTGGGAGATGAAACCTAATGAAAAAACGGGAATAAAAATAATTCAGTTCCTCCATAATGGGAATCGAACTCAAAGCCGCGCTTTGTATCGACACCACAGCGAAGAAATTAAAATATTAAATATTTCATTTCCTCGAGTAGGAATCGAACCCACAACCTGTCTGACTGGCATCTTTCCTTCATGAGCTGTAACATACTAAAAAAATATTACTTCCCACAAAAACGGTAAAAAACTAAATATGTGCGCTATAAACCGTGTAGTGCACGCGGACGAAGCCGCGAACTGTACACTAGTTTCATTACAAACGTCCACAAGGCTGTATTTTTCTCGTAAACTAGAAATATTTAGTATTCCTAAATACATTAACATGAGAAGGCTATCTGGCTCGGTCAACTGTGGAAAGATTTAAAACGCTATATTGAAATACTATTGAGACCATCGCGTCGTGGGACAGTATTTGTGTCGGTTCGATTTCCACTTTTTTTTAGAAAATGCTTAATTTTAACGTGCGGGATTTGAATTTGCGATGTTTGAAAACTGTCCAGGCGCTGTGACCACTACGCCATATGTTCTCAAGCTACATCCAAATTCTTTATGCGCTTGTTACAAAGATATTTATGTTGTTAGCATCTCTGTAGAAAAGATTTTTACAAATTAATTAGAATTTGTATAATAATAATAATTAATTTGACAATAGAAAAAAAAATATTATTTTAAAAAGCATATATAAATTGGCGGTGTTGAGTTACGTCACACAACATACAATACCTCCAGAATTTGGCAGAATATGGGGAACGGAGTATTTTATTGGAATCGGAGTATCTTAACAGGTTTCCAGGTTCCAGATGCCTATCCTGCATTATAGGACACAACCTGAAGCTATAAAAAAAACCAACGGTTCTAGGTTATTTACACCTAAACTCTCCAATTCAGTTCGCAAACCCCAGAAATGTCACGGAAAAGATAAGCCTGGATCTGGCAACCCTGACTATGTGTGTCTGCCCTGTTAGTACTTTAGGTTTTTTTTAGTTTCTAGATTTGAACCTGTGATTTGGATACAGTACAAGCAATCTAGTCATTCTAACAATATCCTTGTCATTATAATTTCATCTTAATTGGACTGTTTGGACTGTATCCAATCGACTTGGATTCGAATCATTATACTTTAAAATTTCTGGAATATTTATATATTTATAGAAAGTTCTTATTGTGTCGGTATAGCTCTATCTATACTTCTGTAACAATATTATAAAGCTGAAGTTTGTTTGTCTGAACACGCTAATCTCAGGAACTACTGCATATTTTTACACTGGACAGTTTAGCTTGAGGCCAATCGTGGCGCAGGCACAAAATGTGACTGTAAATCGACTGGTTGTGTGTTCGATCCCCAGTCGAGGAAATAAAATATTTACTTAAAATTTATATTTCCATTTCTTCGCTCTGGTATCGAGGGCCTCTAATGCCTCCAGAAAGTGGAAAGTGGGGAACAGAGTGTCTTATAACACTAGATTCCATCTGCCTACCCTGCTGTAAGCGGGTTACAGCGTGAAGCTGATTTGATTTGAAGAGTTTGTTTGTCTGAACTCTCTAATCTCAGGAATTACTGTATCATAATATATTCGCATTGGACAGTTTACTTTATCGATTAAAGCTATTATTGGTTACGTTTTACATCACTTTAAGAGTTTCACTGTTGTAACTCAGTCAGACTCTTTGAATGTGTCATGTGAGCGAAGCCGCGTCTTAAAGTTGGTCCTTCCTTCCTACTAATAATGTAAAAGTTTGTGTGTTTTACTTTCACGCAAGAACTACTAAACAGATTTAGATTAAACTTTACAATAATATAGTTTATATGTACATCAGTATAACACATAGGCCACAATTTAAATAAAAAAGTGAAATTGGGCTATAATATAAAAATAAATCACAAAGGCAAGCGAAACCACGAGTAAAAGCTAGTATCGTAACAAACCATAGTAAAACCTTGAGTATTTTCACACTATCTGTCGTAAGGAGTGCCCTAATTGATAGCGATTTATAACCTTGGTGCAAACAAAGAAATTTATTGTAATACAATGAAATGTTGCGAGAGTGTATCTAATTAGTGATGTTGAGGTCACAGGTTCGATTTTTATTGGAGTAATCTAAAAAACAGTAAGAGAGGATTTAAGGAGGAGGTGGAAAAAAGGAGCTGTTCCATTTTACGTATTAAAGACCACGCAATCAAACTTGCGGAAAACGACTTGTATCCGTAAAAGTTAAGATGTAAAGAAAATATACATTTTGGGACAATTAGACCTTTTAGCATAACTCCTGCTATAATATACATACTATTTACGTGAACTAACTGTAATCGTGGTGGTTGTGGGTTCGAGCCCCATAAAAAGAAGCTATTATACATAGTTACATTATAATCATTCCTCCGTTCTGGTACAAGTGTTGGCTTAGCGGTTAGAACGTTTGGACGGTTTTCAAAACGAGTAGGTTTGATTTCCAACTTTTATTTGTTGCATTTGTGAAAATCAATTTTGCTCTAAAATTTTACATTAGTTACTTTTATTCACCTGTTGTTCTTGTTACATACATCCAGTTTTTTTAATCCCGCACATAGCAGGGTAGGCAGTGGGAACTATGAACCTAGTGTTAAGATACTCCGTTCCGATTAAGACACTTCCGTTCCTCCCTTTCCGCCGAATTCTGAAGGTCATGTGTGTTGAGCGGCGGAATAACCTGTCGCGTTTAGCCCTGCACCACGAATGACATCAGATTTCATTTACAGCAAATAGATTTTTTGCTGTGTAAAAGTCTATTTTGCTCAAAAATACTACAATAGTAACTTTAATTCACTTATTATTACATACATCCGGTTTAATATTGTATAATCTATTTAAAATGCATCACACGTAGTAACCCATAGTTTATACGGTGTGTAATAACGAGCTTCACACGTGATACGAATATACTTAACTTTTTTCTTAGCTTCACGCTGGATCCCGCACAAGACGGGGTAGGCAGAGGGTACTTGGGAACCTAATGTTAAGTTATTTCTTTCCCATTAGACTATTAAGTTATGCTATATGCAGGATACAGCTCGAAGCTAAATAATAAAATATACCTATTTGTAAACATTTCTTAGACAAGTTCGAACTGTGAACCAAAGTTGATGTCAAGGTCAAAGAGGTTATCTTGTTTAATAGGTTTTTAATGATGCACTAATAGTATCAACGTTAGATACCGCTTGTTTTGCTGTATTAAATGTTAATTTATGTTTAATTGAGATTAATATTGCTAGCATGAAAGCTAGATATAAGCACTGTTTTTTTAGGGTTCCGTACCTTTAAGTATAACAGATGGATACAAGATTCCTAGGAGTCCTTTAGGGTATAGAAATAATTAAGGTAGGTAGTTAGTGAGGCCGGTCGTGGCGCAGCGGCACGAGGTGTGACTGCAAAACCGACTGGTTCTGGGTTCGATTCCCACTCGAGGAGATGAAATATTTACTTAAATTTATATTTCCATTTCTTCGCTCTGGTGTCGAGGTTAAGCGCGGCGTTGAGTTCTGCCACTCAACACGCAATGCCTCCAGAATTCGGCAGAAAGTGGGGAACGGAGTGTTAACACTAGGTTCCCTCTGCCTACCCTGCTGTGTGCGGGATACAGCGTGAAGCTAATTTAATTTTTATTTTAGTTAGCTAATATTAATAATAATAAATATACATTATTGCACATTAAAAGAAAACAAAACAACATACATACAAATTTTATAAAATAATTAAAAAGTACAACAAGGCGACCTTATCTCTTAAAGCGATCTCTTCCACGCAATCTTTGGATGTTGGAGTTGAATAAAAGTGGACAGTGCATTAAACAGAAAATTAACATAATTAATTAAATAATATATGAAATACAATATAAATACATATAAATTCATATTTAAATATATTATAAATGAGGCCGGTCGTGGCGCAGCGGCACGAGGTGTGACTGCAAAACCGACTGGTTGTGGGTTCGATTCCCACTCGAGGAGATGAAATATTTACTTAAATTAATATTTCCATTTCTTCGCTCTGGTGTCGAGGTTAAGCGCGGCGTTGAGTTCTGCCACTCAACACGCAATGCCTCCAGAATTCGGCAGAAAGTGGGGAACGGAGTGTCTTAACACTAGGTTCCCTCTGCCTACCTTGCTGTGTGCGGGATACAGCGTGAAGCTAATTTAATTTAATTTAATTTTTTTAAAAATAAATAAATAAACAAATAAATCTAGTTTACGGGAGCAGCATATAGGGTAAAATATTTTAAGCCCATACCTAAAGAAATTAATCAATATATACTATACGTTGATACCTCAACAGCTTAGACGTACTTAGGATTTTTTTTCATTTCAAGATGATTATCCATACCTGTATTTCGTGTGACGCAGTTACGCATAGATACCAATAACGTAAACACATACTACTACAACAATAATACTAAACTTTTTTTTTTTCGAATTGTCTTTATTGCTGTCAAGAGTAGCTCGCCCCTGAAAAAGTACAAACTTTGATGGACGCTCGTGACTAATTCGTAGCATTAACTAAGGAAAAGTAATAATAAAAAACAAAACGTTTTTAGCGACAAAAGAATCAAATATTAAGACAAAAGAATCAATTGAGGCCGGTCGTGGCGCAGCAGCAGGAGGTGTGACTGCAAACCGACTGGTTGTGGGTTCGATCCCCACTCGAGAAGATGAAATATTTACTTATATTTATATTTCCATTTCTTCGCTCTGGTGTCGAGATTAAACGCGGCGTTGAGTTCTGCCACTCAACACGCAATGCCTCCAGAATTCGGCAGAATGTGGGGAACGGAGTGTCTTAAGACTAGGTTCCCTCTGCCTACCCTGCTGTGTGCGGGATACAGCGTGAAGCCAATTTAATTTTTTTTTTTTTACAAGAATCCGAACTATATATTTGTCATAACTTATCTGTGCTAGATAATCCGGAAATGACTTTGACTTGAATTTGAATGAAGGAATTACGTGAAAAAAGTAACCATTACTTTAAAATAAACAACTACAATATTAAGTATTTTTTTATAATAAAAATAAATTAACTACAAGATATAAATATTATTTCTTTAACAATATTTTAGCCCGAGGAACTATAGCTTTGTCGGATGCTTTAGTATTAGTGTTTTGATCAATTAGACATTTTATTGGTAGACGACTTCAGCTTTCGTTTCAACCTGATGTTGGGACCCATCCGGTCCTATGATATGAATCCATCTATTTCTAGAACAACCCTCGCCAACCTCAAATCGCTGCCTTGCCTCTAGGAAGGTCTTTCTTAAGGAAGTTTGAATAACTGAGTAAACACAAACCACTGCAAACCACACCACGTCTCGTGTAGACACATCTGTAAACTTAACCACTATAGGCCTAGGCGTATCAAAAGATCTACCTAAGTAATATGAAGTCTTTATGCTTGAGGAAGAGAAGTTAGGCAGAACTAAATGTTTTCCTACCAGCCCAGTGATTCTAGTTTTTATGTCTTCAGATTTATGTTCTGGCACACCATGAAATTATAAAATTTTACGCCTTCTTCTCATTTCTTGCCTATCTAATTCTATTGCAAGAAATACAACTTGATGCTGTAAGGTGTTCATAAGAGAAAGGAGAGAGACTGGAGAAGCTATCTTGTGCAAATTGTGCTGGAACTCACTCATTTTTGTTGTAAATAAATCATGTAGTGCAATCATTGATTCCTTGATTGATTCCATGTTTATAAAACTAAGTTTTTTAAAACTGAAACAGTGTATTTATATAGGAGTATTCTTTCTGGTAGGTAATGTTATCACATAAACGTTTCTTTGTTTAATTAAATACTTAATATTACATTTATTATTGAATAAAATAAATCAGCTGATTTGAACAGGTGTTTTCACTTTAACTCCTACCTACAAAAATAAGGTAAGTAAGTCGATGAAAAGTGTCGTGTAATCAAAATTTTGAGCTGTTCTAGAAATATAAAGTATGGTAATGAGTAAGAACTTTTCGTACTTCCCGTTGACCTACCATCCTAAACAATGGGAGGATTGCAGTTCAACGGGAAGTACGGATTCCTTGGTGGGCAAGTCCGATTGGCACTTGATCGGTTTTTTGTATTGTATTTATTACCGAAATGCCATAGTTTTATGTTATAAAAAAATGCCTATTATTTCGACGTAGCTCGATAACTTAATAGCGTTACGCGCGGATTCGAGTCTTGCCACGTTCAAATTTTATACGAATTAAAGTAGTAGTATTATATGAAAATTTCACCATTCCAATTTCCCTACAATTTTACTTAATATTTTCTCTTTAATCAGTCAGTCATTATACTAAAAAGTTTAATTTACGATCATTATAATTTAACATAATTATTGTATATATTACAATAATATATGTACATATTAAGACAAGTTTTAATAGAAACGTCAAAATCAAAGATCAATTCGCCGTTCGTAGATCAATGATCCATAGATCATCCACGTTCACGGTCTCCATACAACACGGTTACGCAAGACACGCGTAAGCGGCAACAGTGAAAGTTTAGTTTCGGTATACTCAATCGAAATGCCTTTTGAGTTTGAGTGTACGTATCGTGACTCGTGAGTATTATTTTTATATAGACTGGATAGATTATTTTGTGTCAGGTCTATAAATAGATCGCTTCGCTTCGTTTCGGTTGCTAAATAGATTTTACGATGTTTTTTTAAAAAATAAAAATCAGCTTCACGCTGTATCCCGCATACTGCAGGGTAGGCAGAGGGAACATAGTGTTAAAACTCTCCGTTCGCCACTTCCTGCCGAATTCAGGAGGCATTGCGTGTTGAGTGGCAGAACTCAACGCCGCGCTTGTCCTCTACACCCGTGCGAAGACATTGAAATATAAATTTAAGTAAATATTTCATCTCCCCGAGTGTGGATCAAATCCATGACCAGTCGGCTTTACGGTCACACTTTGTGAACCTGCGCCACGACTGGCCTCATGGTTTCTTTAACACGCTTTAGACCGAATTGTTACTATGTAATAATATCTGAGAATTGTGTTATTATGAAACTTGCAAGTTATACGTAGCTTAGGTGACAATACAATATGGAATAATCGAGGTGATCTGGTGATGGAGCCAGGACTTGAATAGCGGAACTAGGTTCGCTCTGCCTCCCAGGACGCCTGCCTGTTATTCAAAACGCGAAGTTGTTTTTTTTTTGTTCAATATTCAATTTATAATTGAAGTCAATTTTGGCGTAGGGGCACAAGCGTGCAACTGTAAGCGCTTAGGTTGTGAGTTCTATTCCGACGCGAGAAAACGAAATATTTAATATTATCTCCAGTCTGGAACCGAGGCAAAATGCGGCGTTGAGATCCGCCCCTCAAAACGCAATGCCTCTAGAATTCGACGGAAATTGGGAAACAGTAGAGTCGTAATGGCAACGGAGTGTCTTTAACACTAGGTTGCCAGGTTCCTTTTTCCTACTCTGCTATGTGCAGCAAGTATGTATATACTTATGTAGCTAAAAAAAAACAAATTTGTACACTCATAATAATTTCTTAAATATTAGTAAAGTAGAAGAAATTTCCACTGCGCCACGACGGTCTCTAGTACATATAGGTACGTATCATTATCAATTTATCATACATCACGCTCTACAGGAATTGCAGTATTAATCTCAGAAAGATTATAACCACATCCGGTAAAATCAAGGTGACTTCCGTACGCGAACACGCTATCGATATAGTCGTTGGTACCGTGGTTACGGAGTAAGAATATGGTAAATGTTAAATTTATTATTACAATTTTCTGTTGTTTTTTTTTATTTTTTTTATTAGATTCTTAGATGCAGAGGATAAGTAAAGGGTTAAAGAAACAGGAGTGTCCTGTGTGTGGTATGCGAGGCAGGTGGGAGGCCTCTGTTGATCTTTAAGAACAGATTGTTGATGATACTGAAGGTATGTTATTTAAAAAACATGAGGACTCTGGACAGTTTTGTGTAATTTTCATAATTTATGTAGCATTAAGAATTCAAGAATACAGTGTTCCTCATACACTGTTATAAAAGCTATAATACGAACAAAAACTTGTATTCACAATACAAGTACGTTCAAAGGTGATGACTGAAGTCGCTATGATGATCAAATATTTTCGGAGAAGCGAGCGAAGTTCCGTTTTTTAAATATAAATAAAGATAAAACGAAAAAAAAACATTTTTTAAATATAATTGTCAATTTAAAACTATAAATGATACATATTTTTTATTTAAAATTCGTTTAGAATAGCATGAGATTAATATTTTTTGTTTTATTAAAAAAAATAACTTATCTTATATTTCAAATTAAAAATAAATATGTTTTTGCAAATACAAAGTCTTCGCTTCGCACTCACACACATTTGCAGTAAAATTATATCTTATGGCCTTATTGATCAAGGTGTATAACGAATTCGATAATTACTTGAGGTAAATAACGATTAAGTTGTTTTCTATGTTATAAAATCATAGGAAATACAAATTTAGAAGAAAATAAATCACACAAACACAACAGCTTCACGCTGTATCCCGCATATAGCACGGTATATATAGTAAACGCACAAATCTAAGGAACAAAATGATATCAAATTGTATCAGCTTCACGCTGTATCCCGCAAACTGCAGGGTAGGCAGAGGGAAGCTAATGTTAAAACACTCCGTTTCCCACTTTCCGCCGAATTCTGGATACATTGCGTGTTGAGTGGCGGAACTCAACACCTCGACACCAGAGCGAAGAAATGGAAATATAAACATAAACTACTGGTTTGAATTTAAAATAAAATGGTTTCCGATACTTAATCTATTGAGGACGATTTTATAATATACTAAATACCTGCGGTGAGTATTACCTCCGGCGGTCAGAATGTGTCATATACAAGTCGTGACGCAGGGGCGACTGTAGGTGCCGCAGGTTTCAGGTTCGATTCCCAGTCAACAAAATAAAACATTTAATATTTCTTCGCTCTGGTAATGAGGCAAAGCGTGGCGGAGCTCAACACGCAAACCTTCTAGAATACGGTGGTTAGTGGTGAAACGGAAGTGTCTTAATGGGAACGGAGTGTCTTAGCACTAGCTTCTATCTCCCCTCCATAAAAATATCAAAAGATATGTGAGAGTAATAAAAAATAAACCTCTCAACAATCATTCAAAAGACGCAGTAGCATTATATAAGGCAATTAATCGGAACATTAACTATTGTTATTTTCCATTATTTTATACTCCATACATTAATGAGCCAATTACTTTTAATGTCTTGCAGTAATTTAACTAGGGCTCTCGGAGAGATGAATTAGCATTTAACTAGCATTAAAACCAGGATAGCTTTAAGCTATAAAGCAGAGTAGGCAGAGGGAACCTAACACAAGACACTGGGTTCCAAACTATATGTCCAATATTCAAAACTCAACACCACATTCATTGTTGTTAAGAGTTATTCATTACCTCGAATGGGAACAAAACCCACAACCGTCGCGTTTACACACGTTGCGCCGCGGAGGCTCTAGTATATTATAATATGTTATGCAAATTCGTTTGCTCGGATGCCACCGCATTGTATGCGGGATACGGGAATAAAAGAATATTGTTCCAATGGAATTCGAAGCTATAACAATTATGCCCATTCATACACGTCCTAACGCGCCAATACGTCATGGGGTGATCATCGTCATTTTTTTTTCTTTTATAAAGTTATTAAGATTTAATATATTAGAGTTTAAGCCTGACTCTTTTAAAACATAACTAATTAAGCTAATTCTCAGGAGACTTGAGAGACTTGAGCGACTATTATCAGAAGGTTTCTACAATTTCGAGAATTGATTTGTAATCTCTACTTTATAGCCCGATCCACACTCTACGAGGACGCACAAGGAAACTAGGGCGAGTACGTGAGCGAGGAAGATACGATGATATACGATGACACAGCGAGGCTAGAGAAGACAGAGACGAGGCGACAGCTCATGTCGCCACGTATCTGTGTGTATCTCTTTTTGGAATCGAATGAAATCATGATGCGAGGGTATTAAGCTCACTCTTATAGTCTAAATAATAATTAAGCACTCCTGCAGACTCTATTCACCAAAACTCGTACCAAATCTCCGCAAGATTCTGAGGCGCAGAAATGGTGAGAGTGGATCGGATATATCTAATAAAATATTTTTTTCTTATCCCCTTTCCATTTTTTTTTTTTCGATTATTTTTATTTTTTTTTCACATTTTCGATTACTCAAAAAACGAGCAGGTAGATAAATAACGACTAAAAAACGGATTTAGCAAGTTTACACTCCAAGCCGACGATATCTGTAAGTGAACTGTACAGAAGCTTTATGTTCTTATTCACTTGGCTAAGACACTTCGTTCTCCACTCTCCACCCAATTTTCGAGACATTGACTGTTGAGTGGCGGACGCTGTGCTTTCTTTTTCTTGTTACCAGAACAAAGAAATGAACTTTCAAACATTACGTTTACAATCAGACACAGTGCCGCTATGCAACATCCAATATGTCGAGAAATGGACGGTGCGTGTGAAACGGAGTGTTTTGACACTATGTTCCCCCCCTGTCTATCCTGCTACATGCAGGATACAGCGTGAAACTATTTATTTATTTACAAGGCGATTACAAAGCCAGTATAAACTATTAAATAATAATACAGGTACCCACGTAATAACCTAAAACTGATTCATTATGCAACCACCGGTTCTGAAGGTCAATTGACTGTCATGATAATGATGCTGTTTGAACAACTAGATGGAATAATTGATACCTTATCTAGGTTACGCCCTACTGGCACAGTGACGATGTGTCTAATCGAACACGAATGATCATAGGTTCTGAGTGTGTAATAAAAATCAGGTTTTTTTATAAAGCTTATTGTATTTGTTTGGATGCGCTAATCTAAGGAACTACTGGGTCGCGTTGAAAATTAACGACAATAAATTTGTGTTATTTTAGATCAGGTTAATGATTTTTAAATAACCCACTGACTCCCGGAACTTAGCACGTCTTACACAACTCTTAGATATTTCAATTTGACAATGCGGACAGTGATAGAGTGACAGGTTAAAGTTATTTTTTTTCAACGGCAACGTGAAACAGGGCAGGCAGATAGAACCTGGACACATAATGTTAAAACATTCCGTTTCTATTAAGGCACTTCTGTTTACCGCGCTTTCACGTTACCAGTGCGAGGAAATGAAAATATTGCCTTTCCTCTCAAGTGGGAATAGAATCTACAACCTCTCGCGCTTCTGCCCCTGCGCCACCACTACCCCCGAGTTAAAGTTAGTATTATGTATATAAAATACCTGAATATGACTAATATAACAAGTTAACAAAAATAGTTATACGAAGCCTGTTTCCAGTACAGACAAGACCGACACGTCAGAAAAGTAATGTAAAGAACGCGGCAGTCTTACAACTGTTGTTTATTGAATACTAATACACTAAGTGAATAATACATATCATGAACAGGGTAAACAGAGGGAACCTAGTGATAAACCACTCTGTTCCTCACTTTTTTTAGCGAATTTTCGTGATATAAGGTGGCGGAACTCAACGCCAAAGAAGTAAAAATAAATTATTGCCCCGAGTTGAAATTAAACATAACCCTCCCATAAACGTTGAAGCTCGTTTTTTCTCGTTCCCGTAGGAGTCCTCCTCTGCTTACACCCTACCTTACTATTAGGATATAGTTACAAATATAACTTGTAATTGTTTTTTTCTATAATGTGAATATCTACAAATGTCCACTTTCAGATTTATTATTTTATTTGTAATGCACATTACGGTGGAGTGATACTGGCCAATGTAGTTTAATCTTCTCAATCTCTGATGAGATCATGAGAAACAAGATCTTTACTGACGGAGAATAAAGTTGTCCTTATTGAATCCCCCTTTTTGAGGTACGGAACCCTAATCAGTACCAAGAGCTACTCGCTTATAGGTGATTGAATAATATGTAAAAATCACATTTACATATTATTCAATCACCTATATCAATAAAACTGTTCCTAAATGCCCATAAAAATTTAAAAATACGGAATCTAACAATTATAGGCAATTAAAAATGTTAATAAATTATTCTTTGTTTAGTATAAGAATTTCAACATTCACAACAATTTCGTAATGTATGCAATAAAACACATGTTATAACGGAAACAATGGGAAACCGGTTTTAAATATATGAATCATAAAAAAATGTAAAATATATTATTCACAGAATAAAGAAATATACTAGATAAGGCCGTAGTAGCGCATGTGTGACCATTAACACCATGTACGGTTGTGAGTTCGATTTCAACTCGGGGAAATGCAATATTTAATATTGCTCTGGTAACGGAGACAAACTCCAGAATTTGGCGGTAATTGGGAAACGGAATGTTTTAACACTAGAGCCCTCTGCCTACTCTGCTATATGCGAGAAACAGCGTGAAGTTAAAAGAAATATGAGCTAAACTCATTGGACTCTCCAACCTCTTTGGACGGTTTCCATAGAGGCGCGGGTACAAATCCTGCTACGTTCAAATTTTTATACGTTTTCTTAATAAGTACTTTAAATATAACCAAATATTTTAATCAGTTCCTCCAATTTTCTAAATGTATTTATTAAAATCTGTCGCCTCGCAGATCAACAGGTCACTTGGAAATGCAAATGGTCGTGAGTTTAATTCCCACTCGGGGGAATAAATTATTAAAGGTGCCTTATCCTCAATATAATGTCACAGCAAGACTTCACCACTTAACACTTTCATTCGGAGTGGGGATCGAACCCACGACCGTCGACCGCCGCTTTTACAGTCACGCCTTAAATATCAATATGCCTAATAATTATTAAAAAAAAATTGCCTAATCACTCAGATATTACGTAAAAATGTCATTTTCTGATTTTACCTAATATAATTACTACTTTCATTTAAAGTTATTCGTATGTTTGTAATCAACTAGTGTTTAGAAAGCGTGAAGTGGACTTTTTAGATATTAAAACAAGATAATGTGTTGTGTTGTGTTGTACAATTATGTGTTTAATCGTAGATACTTTTTCTATCTTCACTCTGTATCCCGCATATAGCAGGATAGGAAGAGGGTAAGTTGAAGTCGACGTAGAGGCACAAGAGTGTGACTGTAATCACTCGAGGGAATGAATTATTTTTTTTCCAAAATGGTTTCTAAAATATACGAAATTAAAAAGTATGAATTATTATTTCTTAATACTTTTATTTCTTCGCCAAGGCAAAAGCCCGGAGTTCCGCCACTCAACACGCAATGCCTTTAAAAATTCGGCGGAAAATAAGGAACGCAGTGTCTTAACACTAGGTACCTTCTGCCTACACTGCTGTACGTGAAGTTGATTTTAGGAAGAAAGAACTGTTAAAACCCTATGTATCCCACGCGCTGCTCAATTTTTGCGATATTGCGTTGATTCAGTGGCGGAACTTAACGCAGCGGTTATTTGTTACCAGAGCAAGGAAATGTTAATAATTCATTCTACGGAGTGCGAATCGAACCCACAACTGTCGCGTTTACAGACAGCCTCACGACTAAAATCGGTACGTAGTAAATATGTTTTTTTTTACTCCAAGCTTGTACTCTATACCGTTTCTTTCTAATTAGATTATAACAATCAATAGTTCAAACAGTGAAGTAGTCAAGGCTATGACGTAATAACTAAATAGAACTATAAGTAAATTACAAATGTCGCAGCTTCAAATACCGGGACTAAATGTTGGTAACATTTTGTATTATGTTAATGTTTAGTAATCTATCAAAAACGTGAATATGAAAAGAGGGCCAAGTTAAACGTTTAGTAATTTGTAAAATCCTAATTTCACTCGACATTTTTTAACGTACCTATAAGATTTATTAGGTATATTTGCAAGTTTGTGTTCTTCCAGTGTGTACTGGAATGAGCTTAATATTTGGCTTGGAAAGAAAAAAAGAGAAATTTATTGTTTATTTCGTTATCATTTGTTTTCCTTTAATATACAATTACTCAAATCGGGCTTAAGACCGCGAAGAAAAATAATGTTGATGTAATATGTTATAAATAAATAAATAAATAAAATAACAAATAACATATTTAAAAAACATATCCTTTTTTTTTTGTTAAGTTCCAATCTATTATAGCATAGGTAAAGATTAAAATAAAATAAAATCAATCTTTTGAATTTGAAAATGAAACAATGTTAATTGATACATTTCATTATTTATTTAAATCAATAAAAGTCCCAGATAGATTTGTAGGTAATGGCCATTGTGGTTTTTTCCCTTATTTAAGAACTAGTTGTCGCCCGCAACTGTGTTGACGTATTATAAGACGAAAAATTAAAATAAGTAAGACGTATCTCGTAAGAATTCGAGCTTTCCTCTTTTACTTCTCTTAGTGCTCCCTTAAACTTAACAATCGTGAAAAATTTCAGTTTCTCAAGTCCAGCACTGTCCTCTTAAGTGCATTGTGAGTAACTCAATAACAGAAGCTTTTTTTTTCTTTTCGTATGTAATATGGTTAGAGAATAGGTATATAGAACAAAAATCTCTCCGTATTTTACTTTTCAATTAGTAGAAATAGTAATTGCTATGAAAATCAAGAGCTGTATATTTGCAATATTATATTAAAATAAATATTCTTTTAGGTTAGGTTCAGGATGTCCACCAAAATAGTCTGCCAACCCCATAACTTTTACCAAAAAAATCAAGAATGAAAAATAAGAAACCTACTTTACCTAATATAATTACTTTTTTCAAATTCAGTAGAAAAAAACCGTTCTGGGTAATCATTGTTAATTTTTGAAATCAATTTCTTTTTTGTTAGTTAAAAAATTTAAAATTACACAGAAATATTTCTGTGTACTTTTGTGATGCATATATATATTTTTTTTTTAAAACATATCCAAACCCATTGACTGGTTGCTTTATTTTTATTAACGTTATACTTTTGTTAAACGTAGGTTATTTTTTAAGGTTATATATATTCACATGGAAAATTAAAATGTATATTATTTAAAGTAATAATAGTTATTTAATTTTTTAAATAAACAGAAAACTAAAAAATTAAGGCACGATGTGTTTATAAATAAAAAAAAAACAAAAAAAACATTTTTAATCATTGACGTAATTTAATTTAATACTTCTTAGCCATTATTTAGAAGTTTTCTTATAAAAAATATGTTGGAAATAAACCAATACATTATATTAATTTAAACTGAGGCCGTTGAGGTGCTGGGATACAAGACACGACGGTTGTAGGATCGATTCCAAATTGGGGAAATAAAACATTAAATATTTTCATTTCATCGCTCTGGTAACGAAGCAAAGCGCGGTGTTGAATTCCTCCACTCAACCCGCAATACCTCGAGAATTCTTCTTAGTCTTCTAGGTCTTAATGAGAACGAACTTTCTTAACACTTAGTATCCAGGTTCCCGCAGCTTACCCTGCTTTGTGCGTGATACAGTATGAAGCTGAAAAATAAATAAATAAACTCACATCGTCAGCTTTTGGGTGTTCATGACTGCAATGAACGTGTTTTGTGTCACTAGTGGCCAATTCATTCACATATGTGTGGGAAAAACAGCACTTTGTAACGCACAAGAGGAAAAAAATACATTTTAAATAACACATTTTGATTGTTTCTTTCACTAACACTAATGTTTACATTTTAATATGTAGTTTTGTTGTTTAGTAACGTCTACACTCCATGACGGTTTGTTCACGACTGGCTTGGAAACGCTTTGGTTTGACTTGGTAATGTAAGGCCAATGTTGGTTCTAGTTTTTTTTATGATGTGTCTCGCACATAGCAGAGTATGCAGGGGGAACCTAGTGTTAAGACACTCCGTTCCTTACTTTTCGTCCAATTTTAGTAACATTTTGTGTTTTGTAACAGTAACGTTGAGTTCAGTTACTTAATAACTGTACTCAACGCCTCGCTTTGTCTTGGTACCAGAGCGAGAGAATTAAAAAAAAATTGTCCATTAAATATTGGAAACTGGATTGGATTATGTATATATTTTTTATATTTTATGAGTAAATAATTTAATTATTGTCTGTTTCCCTTAAAAATTAAACAACAAAAAAATATAATAAAATAAAATAATAATGTATATACATCTAGCAATTCATTCATTCATTCATTCTTTTGCTCTCTTGATTATATTTCGAAATAATTTAAATATAATCATTATTGAACCAATAATCATCGGGTACAGTCATACATTATATTAATTAATAAATTCGTTTATTTTAAGGCCAATCTTATTCATATTGGTATATTGGCCAAATATCTACAATCGATAGTATAGTGAAGTTCGCTATGACAGATGGTAAAGCTGCCATGTTACACGTTGTCCCGCTCTAACATATGTATTGAGGTGAAGAGTGAAAGAGGCAGGAGATTGATAAGATGGCACGTATATGTCATTGTAAGGGAGTGTTTTCAATGTGTTTTTTTTTTTTATTTTGTTTCTTTTTTTATTAATTAATTTAATAATGGCAATGATATACATTATATTTTATTATTATACTAGTATTATTTTTAGTTTAAGTAATTAAATATAATATATAGCTTTAGAAGAATGCTAAGAGAACCTAGTGTTGAAACACTCTTTTTCTCTTTTTTTCCACTCTCACTTTCCACTTTCCACTCTCTTCCCACTCATTTTTTGAGACATTACGTGTTGAGTGATGGAACTCAACGGCAACGGCATTTTCTCTAAATAAATAAATAATATTTCAAAATATGCATTAACAAATATAATTTTTAAGCAAAAAGCTCAGTTATTTGTACAATCGCCTCAATATCGTGCGAGAAGGCTCGCATTAAACCTTTGTCAATCTTCGAATCAAAACTACTTTCCCTTTCAGTGTTGCGCCTTGTGGAATATGAATGAAATATCCTATTTTAAATGACAGCGATGCTTCATTTACTACTAGTTGGTTGCCCGTGACTTTGTTTTAGTGAACTGTGGACTGTCAAATCTGTTCACTTTGTTAGAAATACCATATGAAATCTTCTTTTATTTTCTCTTCTTTTTTCTATTTAGTTCTTCTCTATACACCCCAAAGAACCTACATGTTGGCTGTTTGTTGTCTGTCAAGCACAAGAGTTTAATATCCATATACGTAACTCTTTCCTGCGACTTCGCCCCCATGACGAAATAGAAATAAAAAAGAGTTATGTATGACACATGAGCCATGACACATTCTAAGTGTCCGAGGTAACTAAAGTGGTAATGGGTTACATCAAAACGGTTTATGTAATATTTTGAGTCCATAGCCACGTTTTATAAATGGTCTATCCAATACAAAAAGATTTTTTAATACGAAACAGAACTTCCTGAGATTAGGTTAGGTTAGGTTCAAATAAACAAATTTTTAATTCTTCATTCATCAAAATCGAAAGTCCAAGTGGTGTTGTTTTAGTGTTCATAGTATAAGTCTTCCCTAAGTCTTCACTAGCGGCCCGCTCGCGGCTTCGTCCGCTTACCACCTATAATACTTTTATTATGTTGCATTTACCAATTGATTTATTATATAATTTATACATTTAATAATTAATAACTTGTTTTGATAAATCAAACTAAATCAGCAAACAATCAACCAGGTTTCACCAAATAAAACAACAGATTACAACGACGCCCAGGAGTACATGATATTCGTTTTCGAGTATGGATAGAACCTAACTTGTTTTTTTTTCTTACTTGAGATTAATTACACAGTTTTTCTTAATTAAATCAGCTTTAAGCTGTATCCCCTATATAGCAGGGAGCTGAGGGAACCTAATGTTAAGACACTCTGTTCCGCACTACCGCCGCATTTTTCGAGGCATTGTTTGTTAGTGGCGGAATTAACGCCGATTTTTTGTTTTGGTGCCAAAGTGAAAGAAAATATTAATAAATAATAATTTATTCTCTCGAGTGGGGATTAGACCCACAATCATCGCGTTACAGTCACACTCTTGTGCCCCTGCGCCACGACAGCCTCAAACTTTTTACTTAATTGTTAATAATTACCAAAATAATACTACAATGATATAATCTTCACATCGACGCCGGTTGGGGAGGGAAGAGATACTCTGCCCTTGAGAAAGTGCAAGCATTACATGGCCGCTTGAGAGGATGTCATTGGCGGCAAGGGCGCCCCCTGCGATACTCGAAATTAGGCTTGCGGTCGTAAATTGTGCATTGAATCATTTAAATTTTACATTTCCAAATTACATGGTATAAAAGCCAACGCTTATCTTCATAAAATTTCCGTGGTCATGAAGTGAAAATATTCGGGCGGGAATCGAACCCTCAATCTATCGTGTCCTCAGTTACACGCCTATGCCCCTGCACCACGACCGGCTTCCTTTTTTCATTGATTTCTAATAATTTATTTACATACGTTTTTTCTGGATATTTTTTATTATTACTCACACAAATGCAAAGCTTAGATGAAATCTCGCGAACTGGGCTTGCTATATTTTTTTATTTAACATATTTTAAATTAAAAGAAATTTTACTTAAATATTTATTTAAAATTGTTACAAATAAATAAATGTATTTATAAAAATATTAGAAGAGTCGTATCCTCATAACATGAATAAAAACTTCTTATCAGTATAGACTAAGCCGTATTATTGATTATCTCAAACAAAAAAATTACAAAAAAAGTGTATTCATTTCTAAAGAGTATTGCGGCCGTCGTGGCGCAGCGGCACAACATGCGACCGTTAACGCGACAGTTGTGCGTTGGATTCTCAGTCGGAAAAATAAACATTTCTTTGCTCTGGTCACAAATACGAAAAACGGCGTTAAGTGCCGCCACTCAACGCGCTATGTATTAAAAAAATGCATGAGGAACTAGTAGTTCAATATCAGTATATAAGTACTGATAGATACATAAATGTTTGAATATGACTAAATTTGGTATTCACCCTGCATTAGGGGTTTCCCCGCACTAACAAGGGGTACCATATTAAAGGGTTACAACGACCCTAATTAAATGGGAATGTTTTACTTGTTTCACTAGATTGTACAATTTAGTGTTTTTAGAAAAAAAATATTAAATGGATATATGGATTACAGAAGTTTAGAATATTGGAACATTGTATTGATTTTTCGTTCCCCACTTTCTGCCGAATTCCGGAGGCATTGCGTGTTGAGTGGCAGAACTCAACGCCGCGCTTAACCTCGACACCAGAGCGAAGAAATGGAAATATAAATTTTAGTAAATATTTCATCTCCTCGAGTGGGGATCGAACCCACGACCAGTCGGTTTTACAGTCGCACTTCGTGCCGCTGCGCTACAACTGCTGTGTGCAGATGGGAAACAGCGTGAAGCTGATTTATGTATTGATTTTTAGGATTATGTACATTGAGGCCGTTGTGGCACAGTGTGTGACTTAAACGCGACGGTTGTCTGTTGTATTCTCACTCGGGGCAACGATTTTTTTTTATTTCTTTGCAGTTCGCACTGATAACAAGACAAAGCGCGGAGTTGCAATCAACACGTGCGTGGGGAACGGAGTGTCTTAGCACTAAGTTCCTTTTGAATTCCCTGCCAAATGTGGAACGCAGGAAAAAGTAAATTAGACTTAAAAAATATTAACAATTTGGTGGAAGAATCCCACACATACAATTTAACTGTTCAGATGAAGAAATTAAAAATACTTGATTGATGCTTAATTACATTTCGCTAGGGGGTTTCCCTAATTGAGCCTGGCGTGGCAGGTACGGTAAGTTCCTTGCAAATTAATTATACAAATAAGCTTTAAAGAAAATAACATATATATTGCTCATTACACTATATTCTTATTATATTAATTTGTTATCATATCACATGGCCACCAGAGCTCTAGCAGAGAAGACAGAAGGAACTTTAGTTAAGACATACCGTTACACACTTTGTGGCCAATTCTCAGGACTTTATGTGTTATGAGGCGAAGCTCAACGCCGCGTTTTGCTTGTCAGATAATCATTTTTCTCATTATTAATTGAACCCGCAACCATTGTATCTACAGTAGTATGTCACTCTGTTCCATGATGGCATCGGTCACTTGTATTATTTAGCGTCACGCTGTATCTCGTACACAGCACGGTAGGCAACAACAACCTAGTGTTAAGACACTCTGTTCCCAATTCTCCGCCAAGTTCTGAAGGTATTGCGTATTGAATGGCGGAACTCATGGCTGCACACCAAAGCGAGGAAAATGGAAATTTTAAATATTTCATTTATTCGAGTGGCAATCAAACCCACAAACTATCGCGTTTACAGCCACACTTTGTGCCCCTGCGCCACGATTGGCCTCGGTCACTTGTTAACTTAACGATTTCATTTAAACTAACTATCTGACTATTATGACACTTTCAAAACATTCTCACACCGAACACATATTATTGCGCAAGCTAGACGTGTCCCAAATGATTACACATTATTTAAATATTGACCTCAATGTTCTTCGACGGTCCAGTGACAAGTGATCTTCTATTTATGTAATACAATAAATATTCAAATTCGACTTAGATAAAAAAAAATACAATAAAAATACTTTTCGTACCAACTGTAGGTACACCATCGAGGCCGTCGTGACGCAGGGGCACGAGCGTGTGACAGTAAACGTAAAAGAAATGGAAATATAAGACGTTTTCATTTCTTCGCTCTGGTACCGCGGCAAAGGCCGGCGTTGAGTTCCGCCATTCAAGAGGTAATGTTTAGAAATTTCGGCGGCATGCGGGAACTGGACTATCTTAACAGTAAGTTTCCTTCCACTGCTATATACCGAGTAGGTATATGCAAGATCCAGCGCGAAAAGTTTTATTTAAAGCCCGCGGTGAAAAGACATAGCTCCTGGCCGCGGACGTGACAGTTGTGGGTTCGTTTGCCACTCGAGCGATTTTTTTTCCCGCTCTGGTAGAACGCAGTCTCATAATATATAGAACCGTGAGTTTTAATTTTTATATGTCATAATTGTATAGTTATACTATAATACTTTAATTTTTTTTTGTTTTTTGCTGAGTTCGTTGACTTACTATTTTTTTTTCAAACTTTATTTAATTCATTTGCTAATTAATTCATAAGTTTGTCTTCTAATATATCATATAATAATGATCTATGTTTTCTAAATTTAAAATAAATAAAATTAAAAAAATAAAAAGTTTATTTCAATGTATATTTTGTTTACCTTTCATAGGGAATAACAGAGCGTAGCCGCAGTACAAGATGATGATGAAAAAAAACAACATGAAACACTTTCCCGCCAAATTCGCAGTCACTGTATGCGGATACATCAAATGTGGCGGAGGCTGGCATACGTTTGGAATGACAGTTTTTTTTAATTTTCTCATGTTTTCACTGTGATTTATGTTATTTAGATTAATTGCAGTTATTATTTGCGGTTCATATTTTGTAATATAAGGGCCGTCGATATCAACTTTGTACCACGACTTATATTTTTCTTTTGAAGGTAATTTCTTTATTTTGTCTTCCATTTAATATCATTGGATGTTAGATTTCATATTTTACGTGGAAAAATACTTAATTTTATTGTGGTTGACATGTCTGCCGACAATTTTTTTAATTATTAGAAGAATTGTCAGGATGACATTATTAAGAAGTTGTAAGAATAGACTATATATAATACGTAATTTAAAAATGGGAAGATTAAATTAAAAAAAAATATATACTTATATTTTCTAATCTATACTTGTATAGTCTATACTAATAGAATAAAGCGGAAGAGTTTATTTGTTTGTTTAAACAAACAATTCAACTCTCTGTTGAAAGCAAGCCTAGGCTCGAGTCCCGCGGGGGGCGCCCTTGCTGCCGATGAAGTCACGTAGTGTTCATGATTGAATGTATTCATTTATTGGCAAATGCAGCATAATAAAAGTATTATACGCGGTATGCGGACGAAGTCGCATGTGAGCCGCCAGTTAAATATAAATATTGAAAATATTAACAGCTTGCTTACGTTGAGGGCGTCGTAGCACAGCGGAACAGCATCTGATTGTAAATGTGACGGTTGTGACTTCGATTCCCACTCGGGGGAATGAATTATTTTCTTGTTTCGCTTCCTAGCTCAGGTAACACGCACGCAATGTCTCGAAAATTGAGTTTTAGCGATAACATAAATAATATTACCTATTGTAGGATAATCTTTACAAACTATAAATGTATTATTTATAATAGCGTATTTTCCTGTTTATTTAGGTAAATCGTTTTAAATGTTCATATTAAGATTAAGGAAAATCCTTTAAGTAATTAAAGAATTTTCCTTAATCTTATATAAAAGCGATATTATACATCACTCCTAACAGCTCATTAGAACCCGTAATAAAGAATAATATACTTATTCATCATGTTATGTTTTCTGCATATTGCAGGGTAGGCAGAGCGAAGCATTTAGAAACTCCGTTCCCTCTTTTTCGCCCAATTTTAAAGACATTGCGTGTTCAGTGCCGCGTTGAACGCCGCGTTTTGTACTGTTTGTTGTATATACTGATGTATACAATAAACATACATCATCAGCGTCTTAGCGATCACCTGGATATAGGCCTCCTCAGGGATCCATGGCGTAAGCGCATGGCGCTTTTCGCATTCATTGAACACAAACAATATACACATATTCCTTAAATGATTTTATGTTTATATAAATTAGATGTTGTGTAAGGATGATGTTTTAAATATTTTAGTTGATAAAAATAAAAAAAACGAACATAGTAACTTAAATTTTATTCAATTCTTACGAAATAAATGCTAAACTTGAGACCGAATTTTGAGAATTTACTTCTTTATTGTGACAAAAGAAAAATAATAAAAATTACATGCTTCATTGGTGCAGATCCTACATGTTAACGGTGCAAGTGTGAGAAGCTCTGTACGCGCGACGAGTGGTGGCACCCCTGAAGTAATCTGAAGCTGGCTGCACAGAACTATTTTAGGTTTTTGTCTTCTTTATTATTTTCTTCCTGAGCGCGAGTGCCTAACCTAACGCCAAACTTATGGTACCAAAGCAATAGTTTTGCTACTCAACACGCAATGCCTCGAAATTCGGCTGCAAGTGGAGAACGGAGTGTCCTAACACTAGACTATCTCTGCTATATGCGGAGTACATCGTGAAGCTAAAAAAAATCACTACATACTTATTCTTTTGTCACAATGAAGAAAAAAGAAAACATTTTTTTCCGACAAATTGTGTTTCTTTCAAAGCGTATACATTATACAACTAAAGTGACAACCTTTTAATAATATATTTCTAACCTAATAAAAGTTTTCTTAGTGCAAAACGGAATCACAAGATCGCTCCCAAGATCGATCTCAGAGTTGAGACAGTACGTCATTAATGAATACTATAAATACAATTAAAGTAATATAATGTAATGTAACGTGTAATATAATGTGTAATGTTTAAAGTAAAGCTGCAAATGATTTCAATCTCTGTACATCAATTTCGGCAAGAATTCGCCGAGAAATTTTGTGAAGAATGTAGTGGGCGCATACCCTTCCTCGATAATTGTATAACAGAAAAAATAAACCAGCAGTTCCTGAGAATAGCTGCCTCAAACCAACAAACTCTTTAGCTTAATAATATTAGTTGAGATACCATATTTGCACTAAAAAAATCATATAACTCTATACATTTATGACATTTGCCTTAACATAAAGAAAAATAATGCATTATAAGCTATATAGAACCAAACGTAAAGAATAAACAGACGGTAAGTGTTAAATATACATAATATAGATATAGAGGATATTGAAGCTGAGGTGGATCGGTTGCACAAGGGTGTGACTGTAAACGTGGAGGTTTTGATTTCGATTCCCATTCCAGGAAAAAAATATTAAATATTTTCTATTTCTCGGTCTGGCAATGAAGCACTGCCCACCTCCCCTTCACCACTCAACTAGTATGGCCTCCAGAATTCGGCGAAAAGTGGGTAACTGAGGTGTCTTAATGGGAATGGAATGTTACATTGGATTCCCAGGCTCTATTTGCCTACTCTGTTATATGCGGACTACAGTGTGAAAGTAAAGAAAACTAAAATATCAAACGCAAAAAATATTTTTTTTAGTTAATTTTTACACAGATATTATTATTGTTTTAACATAAATAAAAGAGAAAATATTTTTAATAAACCACATTTTGATATGAATTGTACCAACCAATGAATTAAAAGTACTAAGGAAACACCGCGCTCCGTTCTCGTACAGAGCCGACAAATAAAAACAATATAAATATAATCATTCGCCTGAACCGGTATCGAACCGACAACTATCACGTTTACAGTCATTCGCTGTTCCACTGCGACACGTTAGCCTCTATATTCATATTTCTTTATCATTTGATCTTCTAACACTCATTTGATTAATATGAAAGTGTTTTTATTTAATTATACAAACTATATATTTATATGTTACAATTTTTAATTATCATACGTTTTTTTCTTATTAAAATTCAATAGTGATATAAGCCGATATATGTATTTAGAAAAGTCATTCTCTGTTTAGAAAATGCAATATTTATTATTATATAATCTTGACAAAGAAATATTCTGTTGCTATTACATTTACTGGAAATTTTAATTTCGAGACTAAAAGTTGTTTCTAAAACAAAGGTATAAGGAAGGAAGGAAGACAAAACATTTTATAACGATTTTTTTCCCATTACAGATGTAAAACTATACAATTTTGAAATGTAAAAAAAAAAAAAAGCATTATTTGTATTTTCTAAATAGACAATAATATTTATTGATAAGATTATATTAGTGAAAATTGTATTTGTATGTATCAGTCATAATTTTATGAGAAAAAAAAAAACATATTGCACCAAAGAGATTGCCACATACATAAATAAGTAAAAAATTTTAAATTATTAAAGTTCTCTAAATGTAATATTTAACAAAGATGATACAAGTAACTTATATTTTTAAAATTAATATATAATTGCATAAAACAAAGAAAATTTTTTTTTTTTACTTTAATATTGAAGTTAAAATTTTTACAAATATTAACAAAATTGCAAATATATATTCACATTACTTTGATTTTTCATTTTCTTTTTATTAAAAAAATGAAAGTGGCTATAATAATGGTAACACTGATATTTAAATAGATGCAAAAGTGATAATTTATCTAAAGATTAAGTATTTTAAAAAAGGTAGTTATTTATTGTTAGTGCTCTTAACTTTTATTATTTTTTTTTAAATCAAACGACATTCTAATTCAAATAGAAATAAAAAATAGCAACTAAATAAAAAAATACATACTGTATTGTCGACAAAAATATAATAAAAACAATAGGTACTTATAGGGACGGTTTTATACTCAATTGCTAAGTAGGTTAAATGAGGAGGAATCACGCATCATCATTTACGTACAACATTATATTACTTGCTATTTTCCGTACTTCCAAACGTTTCTAAGGACAGACAATAAGGGATTTTTTAAATTTAATCTTTAATGGTAAAAAATATATATGATTTTACGATTTTTCTCAATTATATTTTTTCACCATTAAACATGATTTAAAAATAAAATCGTCTTGTCTACAATAGAATATAAAGAAATGAAACAAAATTAAACAATTTTAAATAAAAAAAGAAACACAAAATTTACCGTAGGCATAAAAATCTAAAAATTTTATTCTACGTACTGTCGGCCAAAAAAGTATGACAAAACATAATGTTCACAAAAATTTGAAGAAAAAACAATACAATTATATTTTAGTTGGGGACGGTACTTTCTACTCCATTACAAGAGAAGCGCTGGCGTATGAGACTGACGAATCTCTCATAGACATACACTGTGAAGATTGGGCGTATTTTAAGAATTTTAGCGACATTCGAGGTGCGTTTGAGGCATTTTGTAGTTTTGCAATGGCCTGGAAAGAATATTAAAATATTTATTAAATAAGTTACAAAAAATAACTAAACTAAAGTTGACTCTTATGAACCTTTGTGAATCTATAGCTATAATCTTGTAAGTATTATAAAGACAAATAATATTCAATAAAATGCAAAAGTTCAGAAAATTTAATTTCACAACGGCCATACTGTTTAACACATTTATTAGTGGCTTATATGCGGGTAGACGGAGAAAACCTATCGTTGAGACAAGTTGCTTATATTCCATACAAATTTAAGACATTAGGCATTGAGCGGCGAAACTCAACGCCGCGTTTTGCAATATCAGACTGGAAAATTATTTCCATAATAGAATTTTCAGAGGCCAGTCATGGCGCAGGCACACAAGAGTGTGACGCAACTGGGTAACGCCACTCGAGCAAATCAAATATTTAAATTATTAATTTCTGCTATCTGTTGATAATTCAAAAAGCACAGAGTTTAGTTCTTTCTCTCAACAAGCAATGCCTCCAGAATTCAGAGGAAAATAGAGATTCCGTTCCCAATTTTCCTGTCTTAACACTAAGTTCCCTCTGCCTATGCTGTGAGTGGGATACAGCGTGAAGCTAATAAATCTGTGTAAAACCTAATGAATATTGGTGTATTAAAATATCAGTTTAGTCAACGTGATGTCAAAATAATTAAAATTACCTGTAAAAGTACACCAATTGGGTGTCTCCCGCAAATAGTGTTGCTATACTTATTTAAATAATCAGTGAAAGCGCGAGGCTCCAGTTTTTCTACTATGTCCATACCCTGAAAAAAACCATCAAAATGCTGAAAATGTACCATAATAAGCCTATCTAAGTTTCTATGGTGATTTCTCACAAAGTGTATACATACATCTTTTTTATTTAATGTTTAGTATGCTAGTATAAAAATTAAAGTTAAATGGTGTACATAAATAACTTAGAAATTTCCCTGTTTTTGGTTTATCAGTCAATTTACTTTAAATATTCAAAATTGAGCATAAAAGATATTTAAAAAACTCGGGTCGGTCGGGACGCTGGTACAGAATATTTTATTTAACAAACTGAGTAGTAAAAAATGATCCAACCACTCGATACTCAAGACCAGGCTTAGCTTCTCTGATAGCAAACAACATATAACTAGAGAGGCTATAAAATTTCTTAGATTTCTTAGAGGAAATCTTTGTCGCCAGCCATCTGTGTCATAGAACCGAAGAAATCCATCTATATATCTAAAAGGTCTAGTGTCCTGCTGTCCTTACCAAAGGCTGCACCAGCAAGACCACCATAAGAAAATCGGACTACGGCAGCATGACTACCATCAGGTTAGGGAACTGGGAATGTCGGACAGTTCGAACTAAAAAAGAGACCATTGCACTGTTCGATGGACGAGATTCCCCATACACCAAGGTTTGGCTATCTCTGTCTCTATCTGAATATCTGATCTAGTCTGACTGTCTGGGCACACAAGAGTTACGAGTCAAAAAGAGAAAATTCTCCACCCAGATAAACAACATTTTGGGACAATTATTCTTTGTCGTAATTCGATGTACGGAGATATCGCTGGAACAAACGATACTTAACACTGCGCACACCATTATAACCTCCAACAATCCAACAAGCATCTGGGAATATTGGGAGCTACCGAACATACAATGGGTGAAGGGCGTTCCCTGATGCAAGTCCACCTGGGTGGTCAACAGTCACATCCCCGATAGTGATCTGATAGCAACTACAACTACTGAGGCAGCCGAGGACATCAGAAGTATGATTACTCTTAGTTGCACCAAGGACGTGAAGATGGACGTGAAGTTGGCGCGACCTATTTTGTTCTAGTAAGTGTTCGGCATTACAGAAAGGTCCGCAGCCTTATCGTGAACGAGGCCTTAATAAACCATTTTGGAGCAATCGTAATCGGGGACATAAACCAACTATCCTTTATCGATAGATTAAACCTCTTCTAAATGCACAATATACTTATACTAATAATGAATTATTACTAACCAAACGGTCCAACCACTCAATGCTCTGGTATATGTCGCCGCGCGCCTCGTCCCGCCACGTGTATCTGAACCGCCGACCCCAGTGGCAGAAGTCGCATGAGATCACTATTAAATTCTGCGGGTCAGCCAGGTAAGGCGCTAGGATTGCTCCGTATCTGGGGAAAAAATACATAAATTGTTATAAATAATTTATATATGACTATTGAAATCTCTATTGATTGTTGTATATAGGATGTAAGATAAATATAGATGAAATAAAACTTTAGAGACTAGAATAACAACACGTCGGTGTCGGTGTCGGTGTCAGTGACAGTGACTGTGACCGACTACAGAACTTAAAACAAATTAATGAAATAGTAATACTCACTTTGCTTCCTTCTCAGGTGTAAGAGATCCGACCAATATCGGGATAATCGTAAAACCACTTTTGTACCTGTAATTTGAATAGAAAATATCTTTCCCAATACATTTAATATATTAAATGTTTATTAGGCTTCATTCTGGTGTCGAGGCAAAGCACGGCGTTGAGTTCCGCGACTGAACAAGCAATGCCTTCAGAATTCTTAACACTAGGTTCCCTCTACCTACCCTGCTGTGTGTGGGACACAGCGTGAAACTGAACCTAGTGTTAAGACATTCTTATTAAGACACTTCCGTTCCCCAGTTTCCGCCGAATTCTGTTAGAGTGGAGATTCTAGTGGCGAAAATCAACGCCGCGCTTCGCCTTGTTACCAGAGTAAGTCGGTTTTTGTTAAATGTACATTATTTTATGTTAAATGTAAAAAGAGTACCATATAATTTGTATATGGTGGATTATTTTAATCCATCCGCAATGCCGAGCAACTCCAAAAAACAATCGCAGAGATGTTCGCACGTCAATTCTATACGAAAATAAACAAGTACAAGTTGGGCTCGCCCACTGAGGGTTCAAATTCAAGCTTAGCTGAAGCCCTTTCATCTGATGCCTCACTTGAACTTGGCTTGGCTCACTTGCTTTAATACCAAAGTTTGCCCTCCTTTTTAAGACCATAATTTTTTAGGATTCAACCACAAATGTATAGTTTTCATATTTTTTTCTTAACTAATACTACCTGTAGATGCTAGGTACCAAATTTCATAATTTTAGGTCAACCTTAACCAGCACGTACTTTAATAATAATGTCAACCAGCAAGTACCTTAATAATTTTGATTTTCTTTTATACTGTCGAAATACCCGTTTTTTGCTATTTAAACGGCCGTATCTTTTTTAAGTAAATGTACGATTTTTTCAAGAAATGTGCCGTGGGGCCATAGATGTAAGTATATGGTTTAACTTTCAACTCGATATCTCCAAGGGTTCCTGAGATAAAGGCTCTTACCAGAAAGACAGACAGACAACAAATTGATCTTATAAGGATTCCTTTTTTCTTACAAGGTACGGAAACATATATATTTATAAAATAGACAAACGTAGAAAAAATATATAGAATAGAAAAAATGCATTTCATAAATTCGAACTGAGCAAGATATGAACGAACTTAATAGTCTCCAAAAAAAGAAGCTTTTGTTTTTTATCAATCTATCTATATATAAAACTCACTCTTCCATAACCTTCGCTATATATGGTAAATGCATTTCAATGGAGTGCTCGTCCTCGTCCGTCTGTACGTCCATCCAGTCGAATTGTTTTGTCGCTTCTAATTCCGCGTAAACTGAAAAAAAAATTAAATAAATTGGTGCTGTTATAAGATCGTTGTCGTCAGCATTGGGAATCCACCTAAGTTTAGGGAATGATCTATTTAAATATTCTCGCTCTGGTAACAAGAAAAAGCGCGGCGTTAAATTCCGCCGCTTCACGATCAGGAAATTGTGCAGTGCATGGGATCAGGAGTTAAGTTCTTAATACTAAGTTACCTCTGCCTATCCTGCTATATGCAGGATACAGAGTGAAAAAAAATAATAATAATAACAGGTGGTAGAAAAAAATGTGGTATTCGATTCGAAATGTCTCTTTGCTCAACTATTCCATTTGCTAATAATATTTTATATTTATTCCATATTGCCCACTGAATGGCGAAACTCAACACCGTCTTATGTTAGTATAAAAGACAAAACAATAGGGTTATATCTATCATTTTCTTTTAGTTCATAATTTTTAATTATTCATCATTTCCAATTAAAATTATATAGAAATATAATATAGTAAATATAGTATAGTAATATAGTAAATAGTATTATAATATAGTAAAATTATAAATGTGACTTTATTTTATGTTGTCCACTACCATCACTATTTATATAGTGTGTTCAAATTTACTATTACAAATATATTTGCATTTCTGTATAGAAATGGCAACTTGCGGCGTTGAGTTCCGCCACTTACAACAATCTCAAAAATGTGAAGTGGCCAAAATAAAACATACTGTATATACATACTTTGCTTATCAATGGTAAGATCGTAGAGTGGCGTGTGGTATTTATCTAGCGTCGATAGCGCGCAGCCACCCAAGCCCACGTGGTGAGACGGACCCAAGATGAAAATACGTTTTCTAAAAAAGAAAAAAAATGTATTTCCATTGAAAACTATATAAAATATGATAAAAATGGACTTCACAATTGTATCTCCTACTAGAAACAAATTGAAAGAAAGCTTTATAATATTTAACAATATCATTTTTATGTTCGTATTTTAAGCTATTCATACAGCCTAAGTGTTACGAAACAACTTATATGGTTTCAGCTCGTTTCTGTAGAAGTCCAAGATTGTCCGTATAAGTTAAAAACATAAACAAGTTTTAACAAGCGTATAAAAATTTCAACGTTGCTTGATGAGAACGTATGCCTTAGTGGTCAGAGTGCCTGGTCGGTTTCCAGGAGGCGCGGGTTCAAGTCCAGCTACGTTAAAATTTTTATGGTTTCTAAATAAGTATTTTACTTTCAATTCATTTCTGACGAGATTAGCCAGTTCAAGCCATTAAACTATACAGTATTATGATTTTGGTATTGATAAAAATTAAAATAATAATACTTACACTACAACCGGGCTCACTTGTCTATAAGCGTAAGCTGCGCACGCGCCGCAGTAGGAGTAACCGGCGTGCCTGAAATTAAAAACTTAATATTTTATCACCCTATACCCCGCATATGGCAGACAGAACATAGTGTCATGTCAATCTGTTCTATACGCACCTCCTAATAAAGTAATAAATAAAAGTTTTAATATAATCACTCCAGCACATAGCAGGGTAGGCAGAGAGAACCTGGGATCCTATTATTAAGCTAGTTCCATTACCCACTTTCTGCTGAAGTTTGGAGGCATTGCGTGATGAGTGACTTTCATTGAATAAACATAATATTATAAAAAAAGCTACTCACGGGGCAATAATAGCTCTAGCCGGTCCATGTGTGAGGTCCGCCTTTGACAGCCAAAGGTCCAACTGCCTCGATAATTCAGAACCTATTGTTAACATAGTTTCAATTTAAAATAATGAATTGTTATTGATTTTCACTTTGACTCAAATTAGAGAAGTCAGGACTATCAAATTACAGTATTGTTTATGAAAAAAGTAAAAAGCTGTCATAAGTACTATTCATAAATGTATATACAAAAAAAATTATAATTTTAAAGAATTTAGGTTAGCAAGTCCATTTTTTTAAACCAATTTTAATAATTATGAGATTTTTTAAACAATCTATTGCAATAAAATTATGTATGAGATATAGGTTTAAAGGTAAAAAATAAAAAAAAACATTAAACAACAATTACTTTATTCATTAACTCTATCAAAATCAGCTTCTCTATATTTCAAACACATAGTTTATATAAAATCAAATATTTTCACAACATGTTATGTTATACACATGTTATACATTAAAAAAAGAAAATATAAAAACAAAAGACAGTTTATTCATCATCATTATCCATTATTAAAGCTACTTTTTCTGAAACCTCCTTTAATAACTTCTCACTAAATTTAGGAAATTTAATGTCAAACTCTGATTTTAAATTTTCAAAATCAAACCTATCTTTTTGTATATTATTTAAATTAACTTGTGAGTTTTCATATTCTTTAAACTTATTAACATCTAAATTAGAATGTTTTTTTATTTGTTCAAAGCCTTCTATAGCCTCATTTACTGCATCAAGTAATTGTCGATGACCAGATTCATTGTTGTAGCCGAAATCAACATTTTTAGTTTCAAGCTTGTCTAAACAACTTTCTTCTGCTATTTTTAGATTATCTAATTGATTCTGTAGACCAGAGTCATCTATCATGTTGTAAAATTTTGAACAGTCCTCATTTTTTAGGTCTAACAATCTGAAAATTAGAACAATCTTGTTATTAAAATTTAAAAATATTTTAATTTTATATTTATAAGTCCATGCAGTATACATATTTCTCAAATAAAAAAAAAAATATATAAGATTGTAGTTGAGAACACAATGTCAATTAAATAATGTTAAATTTTAATAATGTGTCAAGAGACATAAACATTGAAACAATATGCATAATCTTTAAAACTTTACATATTTTTACACTTTATGGGATAAATTAATAGATTTTATAGAAAATTCACTTAATAGCTTATATGTTGTTTAAAATTATAATACATATACAAATTGTTAAAAGATGTCAAAAATGGAACGCCCGAAGGATTTCCTGTGAAACTACTCTAAATTTTATATATATTTTAAAATAAAAACATAAGGGTATAAAAAGTAATTAAAAAGAAGAAAACATACCTCTTTTGTTCAACAACAAAACTAATATCTTTCAATCTTCTATTAGTTTTATCTAGTAAATCCATTGTTTTCTGGAACCTATTACCCAATTGTGACATTTGAATGTCAATTTGAGTTTCTTCTCTCTCTATCTTCTCCTCCACAAGACAATCTTCTAACATAGCACGTAAAAATTTCCCATAGGCAATTTGTCGGTATTCCGCATCAAAATCGGGCATCGAAGGCTCAGACTTGCTTATAGTCATATCATTATTACTAATAATAGTAGCGTTCTTATTAACTTTGGTCCGAGCAGCGATTTTATCTTTGCTTGGTACTTTTCTACTAGTACTCGGTATATTAGCAATTGACTGTCTTGAAGCTGTTTTGGCGCGTGTAGTTTTAGTTGGTGGTGCTAACATTTTATTTTTATCCATTATATTCGTTAATCTAATTAAGTAGGTATAATTTCGTTTCGTTTTTTTATGATACTACAAATGTGCGTTTTAAGCACTAACCACTTCTTCAATGTCACTTTGTATGGAGAGTACACAAAAGGTAAAAAAGAGATAATGTTAACCAATAGACGAATAATTAAGTATATTATAAAGAAATAGTAACGATAGCTTTTGTTTATATTTCCGTTGACAGTTTAAATTGGTGTCATGGCGACGGTTTCTAATTGTGGGGATTAACGTTTAAGAACTTTTTGTTTTTTTATCAATATTTTAATGTTTGAATCAAATTAATAAAATTATGATGTATATTATATTTAATATACAAACAAAAGACTGAATATAATTACAACTAAAATAAAAAAAATAACGGCAACAAAGAAGTGTTTCAATATGTTTCCGTTTCTGAACGAAAATATAAATGTCATGTCAATTCTTCAATGCCACTGAAAAATTCTAATTTTAATGTAATCTTTTCTTATGTTAAGACTTATGAATATTGTTGGCTAGTGTAAGATATTGTCATACACAAAGTATAATAAATATTAATTATTATAACCTACACGAATATACATAAATTATGAATTTTGATGAGTTAATCAAAGAAAATTAAGTATTTTATTGTAATGAAAGAATTGTATTAATAAAATCAATTCACAACATTTTTTTGTAACGTAGTATTGAAAACAAGTAAAAGATAATAAGCATAAATCCTTTGTTACAAATCGAACAAAAGCTTTAATTGAACTTTATTTAAAAATCAAAAAGTGGTATTGACTTTAGATGTCAATAACCTTTTGACTTCACAAAATTCTTTTGTGCTTATTTCTAACATAAGACTTTTCTATTAAAAATCAGCTTTATATATACTATTGTATAAAGTTTAACCAAGACAGTTTTAAAATAATTCTTACCATTCTCCGTGTACCAGCTACCAGCGTGAGAAGCTTTACGGCACGACATTTTATAAACAAAATATAAGTGTTTAGTTTAAAACACAAAATAAAATCACTTTCACAATTACCAAAATAACACTTTGACGTTGATGTATACAATTACAACCACATACAACATAGGTACTTTGCCTTTGTAGAAAAGGTTGAGTTTCACAGATTATATATATCATAATGATACGCAAATTTATTTATTTTTAATAATATACTGTATGGTGTATGGTACGGTATGGCATCGTATTTTTTAAATATTGTATGGTATTTTATTATATATTTATTCGTTTTTAAATAGTTTTTTTTTATAAGATAACTTTGCCAAATTAATTACGCACTATCTGATTTGAGGAACATTTTTAATAATGATTAATATTTTAAAATATTCGCAGATGTCGCATGTCGTTATAGATGAAAAAAATTGATTTCTCAAATATAAAGCAACATCAAAGTTAAAGCTTTGCATTGCATAATATAGAAATTAAAAATTATTAAAAGGCTGGGAACTTTACGTCAAAATCAAAATGACATTACATTAGCTAATCAGAGTCGGCAAATCTAACTTCATGATATTTCTAAATTTATAAATTAAAATATTACTAAATATTATCAAATTGTGTATTACAATATTACAACATTATTTTATAATATTGATACTACATCAGTTTTGGGTTCGCGCTTTTGTAGTTAAAAACGAAATTGGTGTATTTATTTAATAAATATTTCGTAACATTCTCATTGCAAAATTGTGAAAATGTTTAATTCTGTTTGTAAGTTGATAAATAAATATTTTTTATTATTATTATTAGAATAATTAAAAAAAAACTAGAATTTTTTATTAACATAATTACTTTGTATTTATGATTAATGAATATAAAATTAAAACATTGTAATATATATTTGTACTATGTAATGTATATTTCATTTGGTAAACAGTCATGGTAAACATTATATAAATTTATATTATCATATAAATTAATATTGTGTTCATAAATGAACAATGCTCAATTATTAATAGATAAATATATTTTTTTTAGGCCAGTCGTGGCGTAGCAGCACGAAGTGTGACTGTAAAACCTACTGATTGTGGGTTCGATCCCCACTTGAGAAGATAAAATATTTACTTAAATTAATATTTTCATTTCTTCGCTCTGGTTTCGAGGCAAAGCGCGGCATTGAGTTCTGCTACTCAACATGCGATTTCTCCAGAATTCGACAAAAAGTGGGGAACGGAGTGTCTTAACACTAGGTTCCCTCTGCCTACCCTGCTGTATGTGAGATACAGAGTGAAGCTGATTTTTATTTTTTATTTAAATATATTTTTGAAATTAAATTCTGTATATGTCAGGGAAGGTAGATGGATCCACTCATTTGGAGACATCACATGTTGAGTGGCAAACACCACACTTCATATTTTTTTATCAGAGCTATGTATGAAATAAAAATAATTTATATTCCAAAATTGGAGACAAACCTACAACCATCACATTTACAGTTAGATGCTTTGCAACAATGGTCTGATATGTACACTATATATACCAGATAAAAAAATATTATTATATAAATTACAGATAGACATAACTTTAAATTATTATCACAATGGGTACACATAAGATCAGCAAGTCAATCAGCAAACAAACCAAAAACAGCCATAGTAATGCTTAACATGGGAGGACCTAAAACAACAGATCAGGTGTTTTTATTTTTTATTTTTGTAACTTAGAGACGAGGGAATTTAGTGTGTTAAGAGCAATTGTATTTAAAATATTTATTATTTTAACTTTGAACTCATAAAGAAACTGACCAGAAATTGTGATTAGCATTCATTTGGTTTGTATAGGGCAGAATTGGTAGTGAGAGGTATAATAACAAGATATCTTTATAGTTTGCTAAAAGACCTTCACCTGCCTAGAATTATTATTAATTAATTTCTTGAACACATCATGAGATCCCACATCCTCACATGTGAACTGACATCCATGCATGTGATCCCACATCTACTCATGATCTCACATGCATACATATGTTCTGGTATCCACACATGTGATCCCACTTCCACACATGTGGTGTGACATCCGCATGTGTAATCACACTTCCTCACATATAGGCTGTCATGGTGCAAGGGCACAAGTGACGGTTCTCATGAAATCTCAGGCACTTCTGCTTCGAATTGAAAAAAACTTTTTGTATTGGATAATCCTCTCAAGGAAGGCTTTTTATAGGGTATTTTCATCATGTTAATTTTTTCCACGTTCATACCTACAGTACCTGCGGTCAGAATTACCTCCTGTACACATATCATGTGTCATACAAAACTCATATTTATAAACCACTCTCAACTTTGAGATTGATCTTGAGATGTTGTTTTATTCAAAGATTATTAATTATAAATCGATATGTCACCTCAAAATCAATATCTCAGAGCTGAGAGCAGGTCAAATACAAGTCTAAGTTATATCTAAAAAAAAATCAGTTTCACGCTGTATCCCGCACACACCAGGGTAGGCAGAGGGAACCTAGTGTTAAAACACTCCATTCCCCACTTTCTGCCAATTTCTGGAGGCATTTTGTGTTGACTGGCAGAACTCAACTTCTTCTCAGTCGTTACGTTCTTGACAGAGCGGTCGTGGCCATCATGTAGTCCCGTTTTTGGCTTTCGTTATTCTTGCCACATTTTCACGCCATTTCTTTCTATTGGTCGCCATTCTAGTGCACTCATGCAATTTACCGCCCACAGCTGATTTTACTTGGTTAGTCCATCTCATGGGTGATCTACCTCTTGGTCTGGTACCATCTACTCTGCCTTGCACCACGAGCCGCTCTATGGAGTCGTTTCCTTTTCTGGAGATGTGGCCGAAGAAGACCGAAGAACTCAACACCGCATGTTATATCCCTAACTCTTAGTATGTCTTCTACAGGTACCAGACTATCTCCTACGTATAATGACTGACCGCGATATGATACAACTGCCTGTACAAAGTAAGCTAGGGCCGTGGATAGCCAACAGACGGTCCGAGGAGGTGAAGAAGAAATACATGGAGATAGGTGGCGGCTCACCTATTTATAAGTGGACTGATTTGCAAGGTAGGATTATGAATAAAGAGAACGATGACGCTGTATCCCAGGTAGGTTGAAGGAACCTTGTGTTAAGACACTCCATTTCAGTTCATTGTTTTGCCAGGGAGTCAAACCCACAAGCATCGTGTTTTTAATTAGACTTTGTGTCTCACTGAGTCACAAAAGCTTCAAATGATATTTTTAACAAACTTTCATTTTGTGTATGTATATATATTACAAGTAAATTCTATATAGTAATGAATAAATATAATATATTTCTATTTTTTTAGTATAAATATTATTATATTGTAGTTCTTTTTTTCAAACTACTTCTAGATAAAGAAAACTCTTTTTTCAGGCAAACTTCTAACGGAGAAATTAGACAAACTGTTACCGGAGTCCGCCCCTCACAAGCATTACATAGCGTTTAGATACGTACCACCCTTCACGGACGAGGCGTTCACGCAGTTGGAAAGGTTAGTACTGATTCGAGTTTACATTGAGACAAAATAGAAAAGCGTATATTTTTTACATCTTTAAAATGTTGTTCCAGTTGTTGTTGTGGAAAGAAAAATATTTTTTTTCGTAATATAAACAAAAAATTAAACAACTTTAAAAAAAAATAAAATAGTATAATATTCTAAATAACATTCTCTCGTTGCTAAATGATCATTTTAAGCGTTTATGTTTGTGTAGTGGGGATTTGTAAAAGCTATTTTTACAGAGATGCATACAACATAAATCACGTTGTTAGTGCGCGTATAACAAAATTCGACGCGCTTTGAGAACGTATGGCATAGGCATAGTAATGGGGGGCCATCCCAGA
Organism: Heliconius erato x Heliconius himera; assembly: GCA_013421005.1. Lineage (NCBI taxonomy): Eukaryota > Metazoa > Arthropoda > Insecta > Lepidoptera > Nymphalidae > Heliconius > Heliconius erato x Heliconius himera. The sequence continues at coordinate 37,572 of JAATLQ010038098.1, read as the reverse complement.
ATGGGCTATTTATACCCCAGAAAATGTAATGTACAACAACAAATATCAGCTTAAAGTTAAAGTCCAACGTATGACTTAGTGGGCAGACCGCCCGAATAGTAAGCGAAAGGCGCGGGTTGAAATCCCGCTACGTTCCAATTTTTATACGTTTTCTAAACGAGTATAAATAGTTTTATACATTCTGCATTTGGTAAGCAAAACATATGAAAATAGAAAGTTACTAATATTAAACTTGTAATGAGCAGGTAAAAAGTTAATTGAAGTGGACTTATCAAAACATTTTGTTCTCTACTTTTCGCACGAATTCAAGACATTGCATGTCACTTAGCGGGACTGAACGCCGCTTTCAGTCACACAAGAGGGGGAAAATTACATAAAATTGACATTGTTCTATCCAGTGATGATTGAACCATCGCGTTCACAGTTAAATGTTGGCCTCATTCCTATTTTCCTATTTTTTTTTGCAGGGACGGTGTAGAGAGAGCTATAATATTTTCTCAATACCCACAGTACAGTTGTGCCACGACAGGATCCAGTTTGAATGCTATAGCTGACTTTTATAAGAACAGGTGAGAAAAACTTATTTTTTTGCCTTTTTTCAATACCTATCAATGTAAAAGCAGTTTCGCCCGCCTAATTAAACCTATTGTTATATTATAGTCAAATTATACAAAAGGTTCACATAAATTGTAGCCTATGTTATTTGATGTATAAATTATATTACTGGAATGTTTCATCTAATGTTTCATGTTTCATCAGAAGTTCTTGCGAAAAATGGAACAAACACCCATTTTTATAAACTTTTACATTTATAATAATAATGAATCAAAATTAAAAAAAATCAGCTTCACACTGTATCCTGCATGTATATGTCTCGCTGTATCACACAGCAAGGTAGGTAGAGACAACCTAGTGTTAAGACACTCTGGTCCCCACTTTCTGCCAAATTCTGAAGGCATTGGGTGTTAAGTGGCGGAACCCAACGCCGCCCTTTGCCTCGACACCAGAGCGAAGAAATGAAAATATAAATTTAAATAATTATTTTATTTCTTCGAGTGGAGATCAATCCCACAACCGTCGCGTTACAGTCACATCCTTGTGTCCCTGCGCCACGACAATCTTATAAAATACTAAATATTACTAAATATACTTTTTGTTTATATGTAGAACAGAATAAGACTTTTAAAAAGTAATATGAGGATGTCATGGTCCAGTGGCATAAGGGTGTGTCTATAAAAAACAATTGGGAGTTCGATTCTCACTTGGGGAAATAAAATACTAAATATTTTGATTTCCTGAAACAAGGCAAATCGCGGCGTTTAGTTCCTCTACTTAACAGGCAATGCTTCGAAAATTCGGCGGAAAGTAGGAAACGGAAGTGTCTTAACACTAGGTTCCCTCTGCTGTGTGCGGGTTACAGTGCGGGTTACAGCGTGATGATGATTTTTTATTTTATTATAAATGTTAAAGTTTGTGAAAATGGGTGTTTTTTCGATTTTCGCGCAACAACTTCTGTGAAGCTAAAAAAATAATATAAAAATGCACTTTAAACTTGAGAATGAAACCAACTATTAATAAACAGATTAATAGAATAACTTTAAATTTATATTTAAAACTTTTATTTCCAGATCTTTGCCTAATATCAAATTTTCACTAATAGAGAGGTGGGCAACCAATAAGCATTTAGCAAAAGTTTTTTCCGAAAGAATTAAAGAAAAATTGGCATTATTCGACAAAAGTATAAGGGATCAAGTTCTTATTATGTTTACAGCACACAGTTTACCTTTAAAGGTAAGATCTTTTTAGTTTCACGCTGTATCACGCACATAGGTGGATATGCAAAGCCTTGCCTTTGTTAAAATACTCCTTTTTAGATTTAGAGACATTGTTAGTTGAGTGGCGGAACTTAATGCCGTTCTTTCTTGTCATCAGAAAAAGGAAATGAAGATATTAAATAATTCATTCCTGCGAGTGGAAATCGAACCCGTTACCATACCATGCCATACCGGCGTTTAGTAAGCCGTCAGTCGGTTTTGTAAGCATTACTATAAGTTTCCTATAATCTCTTTGACTAATTATTATTATTTATCTGCTCTGGTAGACAAAGCGCGGCGTTGAGTTCCGCTCTTTAACATCAAAAAATAAGCATGCTCCCTGGCAGTATCCTTTGAAGATACTATCCCTAAGCAGTAACCGCATCAGTACCCTCCACAATGGTATTACTATGCCTCTCTAACTTGCACAAATCATAACAATAAAAGAAATAGAAAAAAATATTTATCTATATAAGGTTCACAATTTCCAGGCAGTATCCCGCGGAGATACTTATCCCCACGAAGTAGCCGCGTCAGTGTCCTCCACGATGGCGGAGCTGTCCCTCCCGAACCCGCACAGGCTGGTGTGGCAGAGCAAAGTGGGTCCACTGCCGTGGTTGCAACCATATACCGATGATGCTATTAAAGTAAGTACAGCTTTATCACCCTTTTTATTTTCACGCTGTATCCCGCATATTGTATGTAGTACGCAGAGGGATCCTTTTGTAAGGACTTACGACGCACCGTCGAATTATCCAAACATTGCGTGTGAATGGCGGAATTGAACGCCGCGGTTTTTCCTCCTTACCATGGAGAGGATGTGAAAGTATGTATTGTATGAGGCCACCGTGATACTTGAGTTTACTTACATATTTTGAAATTATTTTCATTTCTCCGTTCTAGTAGAGTTACGCCAATAAATACGAAATATCTCTACTTCGGTTGGTGCGTGAGGAACAAAAGTCTTTAAATTAGATTCCTTCTATCTACCTTGTGTTCAGTATTTCTTAATTTTGTACGCTTTATGGGAACGGCCTTATCGCCCTCAACGCTGCGCTTTGTCTACTAGAACCATTCAATCAAAACAATTCAAATTTGTGGGAAGGGTAGTTCACTGCGTACACGTTGGTCTTAATTATTTTTAACATTATTAAAAAATAAAAAAACAACTATATTTTAAAGTGTACATTCACACTTAGTAAAATAATTGTTTTTTTTTAGGAAACACCTTAAAATATATTTTTATTTCCTAAATGTACAAGATAACTTTTAAATTGTTATTAAAAATATTGAATAATAGTATTTTTTTCAAATTCTATTCTTTATACGTTTTCTAAAAATATATTTCTATTCGCTTTCCCAGGCCTACGCGCAACAAGGGTGTAAGCACATGATCCTAGTGCCGATAGCGTTCGTCAACGAGCACATCGAGACACTGCACGAGCTGGATATCGAGTACTGTGACGAGGTCGCTAAGGAGGTCAGTGGTTGACACCAGGTTGTGACGTCATAGAGGTGTATCATATCGCTACTTTTTGTATACTTCCCTTCATTCATATATCATCGTCATCCTTAATTATTCGTATCCGTTATCCGTTATGTAACATCCGTCGTCCGTCATCTGTCATCCGTCATCTGTCATCCGTCATCCGTCATCCGTCATCTGTCACCGACCAACCGCTACCCGTCATACCTTATCTTTTATCCGTCAACGATCACCCGTCATTCATATAATATCTGTCCATCGGCTTTGTGACACGTAATCTATCAGTCCGATTCGTCATCCTTCTTGGTCATCCGTTATCCAAACTTCCCCCATTTTTTTATCCTATTTTACCTTGATTTTATAATAATTTTTCGTTTGTTATCTAAACAGGCGGGTATAACCCAGATCGAGCGCGCGGCGGCGCCCAACGACCACCCCGCGTTCATAGCGGCGCTGGCGGACGTGGTGGCCGCGCACGTGGCCGCAGGTCCCAGCGTGTCACTGCAGTTTTTGTCCCGGTGAGTGTCGGGAACTAACTGGTTTAAACTTGTTTTATTCAATTTTTACTGGTTATAATTTTTGTTTGGTTTGTACTGTTTATATTATAAAAAGATATATTTTAAATTCTTGTTTTTCTTTTTTAATATATTTTTATAGTTATATTGGTTACTAATTTATATGTTTTTTCATTGCGGTTACTTTTTTTTTCAGGTGTCCTCACTGCGTCAGTCAAAGGTGTAAATCATCTAAAGAGTTCTATAAGAAATTATGTAATTTTGCTTAAAATATCAATGTTACTTTATATTTTTTTATATCCTTTGGCTATTTATTATTTTAAGGAGGTTGTGGGTGCGATTCCTATTTAAAATACATTTTTTTTATATAACCTGCAATAAGCGTGATGCAGCGTGTAGCTAAAAATATCACTTAATTGAACTGATAAATGAATTTGTATTTTTTTTGTTATATTTTATTTTGCATCTATATTGTAGTTGTCTTCATTTCTAAGCTTAAGTATGTTTTGTGGTGGTATGATTTTTTTAAATATTGTTAAGGCATTTAGCAAAGACTGTAATATAATTGTTATTTAATAAATTATTAATAATAGAGTTGTTTTATGTGAAGCTATTTTTTAAATATCAAATTCCTTATAACTTCTTTCCCTTCCTTTTTCCTAAATAAATATCTTAATTTAGCGTTATTTTTATACTCTACAATGAAGTAGTCGTGTTGTAGGAGTAAACGCGACAGTTGTGGCTTCGATTACCAATTACGGAAATGAAATGTTTAATATTTTTATTTCCTCACTCGGGTAACAAAGCAAAGCGCGGCGTTGAGTTCAGCAATTCGTCGGTACCAACACAGCATTGTGTACGGCCAAACGCGCAGCTGTGCTGACGTTGCGCCGTCTCATCAATGCAGCTAAGGCTCCGTTAACCCTGTTACCAGCAGCAATACGGCTTTCCACATCCATCTCGTGTCTTCCATTTCTACTGAACACATATACTTCTGAAATATACCACTTCGTTCGCTTATTTTATATCGGTGGAGTGGTAACTCCACCGCAAAACACAGTTTTGATCTACATTACAAGGCCAAAATAACTAATATACTTATTTATATGCTGAGAGTAATGGATATATGAAACATGAGTCGATACAGCCGTCTACAGCCGGCGTGGTGTGTCAACAATTAAATGCGTTTTTCTCTAAAACTATTCGTAATTTTGAATTAGTGTAAAGAGCAAATTTTATCTTCGTTTAACGTAGAAAATTAGTAAAGTATTTAAAAGGATAAGGATTGATACCATTATGGACAAACATCCCTCAAAATAAAAAATATATTCAAATTACTATTTTTAGGCAGAAATATGCTCACTGTATGTTGTCCTTAGAAGATATGAGTATGCTGTCGCTGACTTTTTTGTAGATCTTATTAAGAGGAATAATACTCTAGTACATTGTTTTCATGTAGGACTTACCATTAATGCAGCGCATGCGTGAAAGTGTCGCAACTAGGTAGGACTAGGGTAGGACTTTATACACATTTATCATATTTATGTCAAATGTTATTAATTGAAGATTCATTTTATTTAATAAAAAGTTTCGCATTTTATTCTATGGATATTTATTTAATAAATAGCTCCGTTTTTCGACTCTACGTGGAATTGAACCCACAATCGTCGTATTTACAAATACATTCTGTTAGACCATAATCTTTAAAGTTAATTTCCTCCAATTTTTATTAAGAATTCGTGCTAATATGTTTTATAATAATAAGATTGAACGTAAAAGAAGTTTAAAATAAAACAACATATAGTAAAATATAAATTTTTAATTAACTTTGTCGAATGTTAGTAAATAACCAAAATGAAGATACAAAATAAAACTATTTTTAATAGCTCTTTACATATGTATACTTTCATACAAATTGGACAGAAAAAAGAAAAACGGAGAAAAAAGTAACTTTTTCAATACAATTATTAATATTATTAATTATTATAATAGCCCTTTAATAGTTTTTATAAACTATAACTGATACAACCAAGTTTTTTATTTTATAAAATTATCTTTTAAATTGACATCTCGTGTTAATGTATTTGACATCCGTTTTTGTTTATAAAATTGATTGACAAAGAATACACATTTTTCAGCCTAAAATAAAATGAGAAAAATAAAAATTACCACCAAACGTCAATTTAAAAGTAATAAAAATAGACATTAAATGTCGTTTATTCCAAAAAATATAATAATATATCCATAATATACTTATTTGTTTTTATAACGAAAAATAAATTGGACCTTTTAGTATAATCTGTTATATCCAAGAATAGGAATGCAAGTTTGTCGAAACAAAAATAAATATATCTTAATTTATTCTTATTTTTATAATAATTAAATAAATAGATAATGTGAAAAAAGACGAAAAAAAATAGGGTTTTTATATATTTTGAAAAGTCAAAATTGATGAAATGTTTATATTACAAAAGAGTAGTGCCGTCGTAAACACTTGTATATCTATGTAAAAAAAAAGTTATTTAACATGTATTAAAGTTTGTTAATAATTCAATAAAAACAAGAAATACTGTAAAAGGAGGTCAAATCTGTATATTGAATATAAACTATAAACACTTTGCTTTAAAGCAAAAAAATATGATTTTTGTAATATATCATTGAAATCGAATAATAATTGTTTTTTTTATCCTTTTTTTTTATACACAAAATATAACGAAAATTACGAGGCGTTGAGTTCCGCCAGTCAATACAACATGATATACCAAAATAGATGAATTTATTTTGTAGTAAAATGTCTAAATATTCTTAAAAATACAAAATTTTGTAGATACAAGTGTTTACTTCGGACCATTTATACAGAAGAGTCATATCATATACATATACCTTTATTTATATTTTTTTGTATAATTTATAAAATTGTATATTTTCATACTACAGTATATAAAGCCCACGTTCTCTTGAGCCTAATTTAAAAAAAAATCTACTTTTTTTTTAATTCATAAATTTTGACACAGATCATGCGGAACCAAACAATAATTATTTACATTTTAAATAACAAATAACAACAATAAGTAAGCACTTTTGAAGAGTGATGAACATACCTTTCTTTATTTTATATGTTAAGAAAAAAAAAACGTAATTGTTCATTTTGAGATCATCTAACTAACTTATTCGATGATTTTGGATTCGAAACAAATTTACATATAAAAATAATACATTTTAATATATTTTAGTAAGATGAAGAGCGGCGCTGAATTCCGCAATGACACACAATGTATTTAAAATTTATAGCAAACGAGAAATCAACATGTTTAACTCTAGAAGATATAGAACTAAAAAAAAAAGTTAATGAAGATACCTTTATCAATCGCACAAATATACACAAACGCAGAATAATGTTCATATATTAATTTTTACTCAATTTTTAAACATATTAATAATAAAGAAAGGTAGTTATTATAATAACATTTGTTTTATCTACACATATATTATATTAATAATATAAATATGATAGTATTTAAATATTTTGGTCGTTAATGTAATATTTTAAACTATCGCATTGTAAACAGTCACGTACCGCCGCGGCTCGTTGAAGGACTCTCTGTGGAAAAGATTATTAAATTATTTATATAAATATGGCAATTTTTTATTATTTTGTTATTTGTCATATATATTATAGGAGTTATGTACATTTAATATTTTTTTTAATTATATGAATGTCTTTATTACTAAAAAATATAGTTTATCTCAACACATAAAACATGTCTGAACAAAAATAAAAATGAAAAAAACCAAGTCTTCTCAAAAAATTAATTTGTATAATTCTAGATGTAGCTTTTTACTTAATTATAATTAGACGTCCAGAGTTATTATAATAAAAAAAATGATAACAATAAAAAAATATACCTGAAGAAAGTGTAGCTGAGTCATCCTAAAAAAAAACAAAATATTTATATGTAAATCGATGAAATCTTATGTATATAAGTACTCGCGTGTAGCCGAATTGACACATCATAAAAAAAAGAATATCAATTGTATTTATTATTAAAGCCTATTCCTTAAACTTTAAATTAACACATTCATCATTTAAATCCAATCACCACTGATAAAAATATCGTGGTATGAACGTAAGTGCGTAAAATTTACTCCTTGCAGAACTAACGAGTTGCGCTATGCTCAACCCCCTATAAGCCCCCGTAAGCAATGCACCCTTATCAGATCCAATTACTGTCACAAACGCCCAATACACAGGCAGGATTCACTCTTCAGTGTCACGACACACTTTCTGAGGCCAGTCCTATCTCGCGGCACGTCGACGGGGCCCAATGGTAAAAATTCAGGGCGGATTTGGCCATCATAGCACGTACTTTGTCTTCAGAGGTGAGCTACTCTCACCCCTCCCCGCTCGGTGACGCTGTAAAGATCAGTTCAGGCCAACAGCAAAAAAATCCATTCGAATAAAAAAAAACGCACCCTTATTAGTCGCTTATCAGAAGTTGACCTGAACATATTTCTGCAAGATACGATCACCAATTATAGATACCACTATGGATACAAGACCAGAAGAAGTCGCCCAAGTTGACCTTTTGGTACAACCGGACTTTAGCCAGCGAGAAGTCGCTCGTCGACTAAATCTGATCCAATCTACTGTATTCGAGGAGTCGCTGTCAGTCAATGGACGACGAATTAGAAGACAGCTGAAAGATGCCAACCTAACTCCCAAAACGGAGGACCAAAGGAGGAGAAAAGGACCTGCTAGAGGTCCCAAAGTGACCACAGCTCACTGACAAGCTCGCGAACACACCGGTTGGACGTTGTGTGGATGGCAGCAACAGGAGACCTCGAGTCTACCGGATTCCAGGTGAGACAGTGTCCTATGGCGGTGGTTCGTGTATATGGGCTGGCATTTCAAGGAAGGAAAAACAACTCTTGTTTTCATCCCTGATAGAGGCCGAAAATGCGTTCTAACTGCAGGCCCTATAATTTTTTTTATTCTTTAAAAATATAATACATTTATCCATTATGAGATGAGTCAATTCTGATGCACGCGAGTGTAGTTAGCGTTTGTTTCGATTTTGTAAAAGAGAATATTATTTTTTTAAAAAGAAAGAAATAGTTTTTTTCAGCTACACCCCGAATCCTGCATATAGCGGGGTAGTTAAAGGGAACCTAGTAGTAAGACACTCTGTTCCCCATGCACCCCCGAATCTTTAAAGAATTGACGTGTTGAGTGGTCTCGTTGGCAGAGCAAGTGGGAATCAAGATAACCTATACCTGTCGGTATTACCTTAAAAAATATTTTTAAGAAACCAATACATCATACATATAATGTAATATTTTCAATGTTATATCTTCACGTTTTTGTCGCATAAAGAGTATAAGTAAAGATAACACAGTGTTAAGACACTCATCTTACCAATTACACTAAAATAAAAAAAGTGATGACACATACAAAATTCCTATTCCTCTCCACGGTCATAGTGTGCTGCGGGAGGCAGCAGTCGGGGGACACGCCTATAGCGGTGTATATCTCCTTCAGCATTAGTAGCATTGTGTCCTCTGATTCCCTGTTTAGATGACATTATGGATCGATCATACAAAAAATGAAATAAAAAAAATATATAAAATTAAAATCTACTAAAACTAAATGGTGCCTCGCTCGCTTCAACTTATTTTCTTTTACTCTTTCTCTCTTCGATGTATAAGCTTTATTTATTACTGTGAAGTGGAACAAACATCTCCCAAACAATTTTTTTGTCAGCATCACGCTACCCCGTATGTAACAGGGTATGTAGCAAACAAAGAGAGAGCCTGGTGTTAAAACACTTCGCTTCCCATTTTCTTTGGAAATCAGAAGGCGTTGCGTTTTGAGTGGCGGAACTCAACGCCGCGCTTTGTCCCGGCACCAGAGCGATGAAAATATTAAATATTTATTTCGGAGTCGCTTGTGGTTGATCCGGTCGTTGCGTCTGCTTTGTGTGTGTGAGTGTGTGTGTGCTTGTACACTTGTATGAATATGTGTGTAACAACTCACCAATAACAGACATGGCTGCTCATCGCAAACAAGTACTCATTGATCATCTCCAGCGGCGCCTCCTGCAGCACGTGGTCGATGCGGCGGCCGGCGTTTAGTTTGCCGAGCATTTCTTCTGTTAACTGTTTGAGGGTAGTAGGTAGGAGTAGGTTCAATTTTGTGTATTATCAAAATTATTAAACAAATGTAATAATAAAAATCTTAATTAAAAGTAAAAAAAATATGTTCGTGAAATATTTGAATTAATGACAATAAGTATTTTATTTATTTGTACATATTTTTTTAAACGCGACCATGCTTGGATTTTAATATCTAAAATTAATAAATTACAAATAAAATATAAGAATCAAGAAAATAAACAAAACAATATTTTTGCTAAGTAAATTTGTAAAAAAAATCTTACCTCAGTAGGTTTTACATTATCTTCTTTACATTCTGCTGTCAATTCTTCTTTCTCCATTTCTTCTTCGACTACCTAAAGAAATAAAACAAATACACTACATTATTAATAGAAAACAATTAAAACGAACAACATATTACTTTTTTTCCCCAGTTAAGAAACTCAACTTCCCACGCAACGTTTGTGTTTGAGACATTAGCGAGCGGCGGAACTCAACGCCACACTTTGTATAACCAGAATGGAGGACTGAAAATAATTAATTGTTTACAAGGCAATTAAACCAATAATCATCGTGTTTACAGTAAGACATCTTTTTTATTAGGTATCAGGTACTTTTTTTTATTAGGTATATATTATCAGGTACCCAAACCAGATTTTTATTACTAGGTAATAAAGCTTAATATTTCCAAATACTTACCTATCGACGACTACGGTCGGATTACCTATAGGTAATCATAACAACTTCTCTTTTTATTACCAACTTAATCAAAGTTCCCTTGTCTAAATGTTGCTCTATCCACGGCTGCTATTGGATTACCTATAGGTAATCAAACCAGCTTACCTGTTTATTACCAGACAATCAAACCATCTTACTTGTTTATTACCAGGTAATCACGCCAGCTTACCTATTTATTACCCGAGTAGTCAAAACTTACCTTTTCCAAGCGCTGATCAGTTGCTGGCTGTTGTGATTTCCACATACTGGACCAGGTGTTTTTTATAGATTCAATGACTTTCTGTTTTATATCGGCTCCGACGCGCGCCATTGTGTCTTTTAGTTCTGGAAATTAGCCACAAAGTTTTTTTTAGCCTCACACTGTATCCCACACATAGGCAGAGGGAGTTTAGTATTAAGCCACCCCGTTTCATATGCACCGCCGAATTTTCAAGACATTTTATATTGAGCGGCGAAACTCAACGCTGCGCTTTACCTTGTTACCCAAGCGAGGAAATTCAAATATTAAATAATTCATTATCATGAGTGGGAGTCGAACTCACAACCGAACCGTTTACATTCATACGCCCGTGGGCCTGCGCCACGGCAGCCTTTCAAAATTATGGTTTTTTTGGCATTTGGGTTTGTAGGATAGGCTCTAATGCTTAAGGTTTCTATATTTTATTTAAGGAATCAGAATTCAACTCTATCATTTAATTATATTGATGGGATTATACCAAAAATACAAAAAATATATTTACTCTAAAAAATTTAAGTAAATAAAGTATATTTTATTTTCTCACAATTTAATAAAAATTATCATACAAAATACGTAGGGGAGAGGGGGGTAGCTTAGAACAGGGGCACCTTTGAAAATATGTGTTAACAGAGCTATTTTAAAAAGAAATTTTGGTAGATTTTTTTTGAGTAGTGGCAGCACTAATCTGCACACGTGTCACTTGTCACCGCTGATATATGAGAACCAGTTGTTGAGTTACGAGGAGTGTTTGATTTTGAGTAAAATTTTATGCATTTTTAAATAAACGCGTAAGGATCGCAGGGATCCAGTTCAAGGTATATGGTTTTATTTTTTCCTCTTTTAGTTAGAATGTTTCATATATCATGCAACAAACTAGAAATTACTACAATTTTTAAACTTTTACTTGAAAAAAAAAACGTTTGTAATTTTTTAATTACCACTGAGGCAGCTTTGAACAAAATAAAGGGGGCAGTTTTGAATATAATTATATGTAAAAAAATACCGCGAAAGAAAAACAAAACTATACTGAACTTTTCTTCACAAGAAACTGACTCAAAAATGCATTTGGAATTAGAAGAGGAAGTGACAATTTACTGTGAAGAGCATGAAGATACTGATACCTGTGCGTATGAAGACTACGAAATGGAATTAGACTACAACTTAATAAATATTGCAGACTTCGTTTTGGCGAAATGTAATAGTAAAAAAAGTAGCTTGTATATTTTTTTCTTTCCTGAGAAAGAGGACAAGCGCTACGTTAGTTTTTCAAAAGTCTTACGTAGACTAGACTTGAGGCCAGTCATGGCGCAGCGGCACGAAGTGTGCCTGTAAAATCGACTGGTTGTGGGTTCGATCCCCACTCGAGGAGATGAAATATTTACTTAAATTTATATTTCCATTTCTTCGCTCTGGTGTCGAGGCTAAGCGCGGCGTTGAGTTCCGCCACTCAACACGCAATGCCTCCAGAATTCGGCAGAAAGTGAGGAACGGAGTGTCTTAACACTATTGTTCCCTCTGCCTACCGTGCTGGTTGCGGGATAAAACGTGAAGCTGATTTTTATTTCTTACGTAGACTACTTCCCTCAATTTTAGTTGCTGGTTACGTCACGTACTATATCCATGTTTTCCTTTAAATTTAATTTTTCTAAGTTCAAATTAGGGTAGTAAGCTGTTTATTTAAAAAATATTTTGTTTTATTTTCATAATATTAGACTTCTATGATTGATCCCATAATGTTAATTACTATAGGAAGCCAAAGCTACTTTTTTTGTTTGTTCGTTTTTAAAGTCTATTAATAATATTAAAGTTATTTAACACTAGTACAAGTACAATCGCAATATTAAACTAGGTATATTTTTTTTTAAGTTAACATGGTACTAATATTTGATCTCCATCGTTTCTAATGTTAAGTTTATTAATAAAATTACTTGATAAGCCTTTTAATTTCATTGAATTCGATGATAGTTCAAAACTGCCCCATATATGTTCAAAGCTACCCCGGAAGGGGGGTAGCTTTGAACATTTGACTACTGCTACTAAAGTTGATATTGCACCTTTAACTTATATATTTTTCTACATATGATGCTACGATTGTGTGGGACAATAGTTGGACTAAGCATTGTGAAATAGTAAAGAAGTTAAAAACTGTAGAATTTTTAGATATGACACAAAGATTAAAAATCGTTCGAATGTGCCCCCCTCTCCCCTATATATTATAGAAAAAAAAAATATTTTAGTACTTACCCAAGTGCATACGTTTCCTTCCTTTGTGGTGCGGGATTAAATACGGTTTGACATCGCGTAACTGAGGATTGATCATGGGTTCGATTCTGGAATATGAGAATGTGCAAAATTTACTTATTTAGAAAAACGTATAAATGATTGGGGTCAATCGAGGTCCCACTTCTTTATTTTATATTTTTTTTCTTCGCTATGAGGAAAGTGGGAAATGAAAGTGTCCTAATGGAAACGGAGTGTCTTAACGAAGTGTCTATTACATCTACAAATAGTTTTTTATTCTGTATATATTAAAGCCTGGAACACGTGAACGTATAAAAGAACCCGAGTTCAAATCTTCGTGTTTTTTTTGTTATAAAGTATAAGAACTTTAAAAAACTTAAAATCATATTTCAAAATTAATTTTCAAATTAAATTTCAATGCTAAACATTTAAAACTCACCTATAAGCAATAGGATCGTACGGATGAAATATATTGAACACCTTCTTGCAAGTTGGCAAACGGAAGTCCTGCCCGAGGGTCTCAACGCCGCGGATACATTCAAAAATGGCTGAAATTTATTAATATTACATTAGTAAAGTATCATTCCACACTTAGAAAAGATAAATATTTTTTAGAAAACATATAAAAAGTAAAACGTAGTGGGATTTAAACCCGCGCCTATTGGCATCCGTCCGAGCGCTCTTATCAACTAAGCCATACGTTCTCACCGTATATTTCGTAGCAAATGTATTTTTCATTCCATATATTTGTGTCGTGGTGTCGTATTTTTTTTTACAATATTAGAATTGATAATAAATAAGTGTAGGTTAGTATGGGCAAGTTTAGGTAAATATAGATAAATCTAGAAATATATGGACAAGTGTTTATTTAATGAATTAATTAGTATTTGAAAAAAATATAGGTAGACGGGTAAAACAATGTAAAACAACTTACCTATAGGACTTCCCAAAGCGTATAATGCATCAGGTTCGAATCCCAGCGAGGGGTATTTGACACTGGGCTGTCCTGTACCAGCCGCGCCCGTCATGTAAGTTTTGTCGGTGGTTAGAGCTTCTTTTTGGTCCTATATTTTTTAAATTAGTTAATAGGTAATATAATATAAACACAACATTTTTAAAATAACTAAATAACACTCTTAAAAGTTTATTTTTGTTGTACTGACTTTTCCGGCAAGAACCTTATATCTAGATCTGGCGACCCAGATCCCAGGGCCGCCAGATCTACGTCATTTTAACAAAGCTGAAATTTTGAGGACTATTAGTCTAGTTAAGTCAGACCCAGACCCATCCATTGATTCATTTGCGTTTTACTCTGCTATATGCGGGATACGACGTGAATTTATAAAAAAAAAACGAAAAAAAAAGGTTAAGGTAAAACAAGCTTACCTCAGGTAACTGATGACACAAGAGGTCGTACAAAATGACGCTTCCTAAAGAGTGACCTCCCAACGACACGCCGCCTTTGAACTCAGGATTTCTGGATTTGAACAGCTTATATATCCTATTTAGTTCACTGCATACTGTGTCTATGATTAACTGTAAATAAAGATATGTTTTCTTAAGCATCACTCTGTATCCCGTATATAGCAGGATAGGAGAACATTTTCTAAATATTGCGTGTTCACTTGCAAAACGCAACGCTCCCCTTTGCGAAATTATCCGAGAGAGAAAATAATTTTTAAATAATATACTGCCATAAGTGGGTATCGAACCCACAACCTTGACGTTTATAGTTGTGCAGTTCCTCCGTGACGGCCTATTTTATACTTAGGACAAAAATTCTAATTCCTTTATAAGATAAGATAGACAAAAACATGTTCAAAAATCGTACAATTTTTTACACGAAATATTTATTAGTTGCGATTTTGATGTATTCAAATCAATGTAAAAAATGTAAAAAAAAAAAACAGAATAAACCACAAAATCTAACACTAACAGATCACTTTTTCCATTTCGAAAGAATATATTTCAGAGTAAAACACAAATTGAAAAATCAATCTTACCTGACAAAATACAGGACTGGTGTAGAACAGCACGTCCAATATAGTGTCATTCGTGAAGCTGCGGAGACGAGGGATGCTGTCCAGCGTCACGGCCGCCAGGCGGGAGTCCACGCCCACGCCCGTGTGGAGGCTGGAGTGCCACGAGATCGGCAGAACCTGGGTGAAACTGATGATTAGCAATAGGGTACCGAGGGTATTAGACCAGAAGATGATGATAAACGGGTAAAGGAACTAGAGCTACGAGAATTAGGAAGAAACATAAGATCTAGCGTGAAGCTGATTTTCTTTTTTTTTTTAATAAGATGTGTAAAGACTGGATTGCTGAGACCACCCACGGCTTCGCCCGCTTAAATTCATTGTCAAATAAATCGTGTTCTATGTGTAATTCTCATTTGTAGATTCGTAATTTATGTGTTAATCTGACGTAGAAAGTAATATTACTACAAAGTTTTTAGTAGTAGTAATTCGTTCACTAGTTTTTGTGTGAAAATCTAGGATAACAGGATTTTCGTTTGAATAAGATACTTTCATGACATCAATATAATTATAAGATACAAGTGGTGTCGGAACCAGTTTTCTATAAGGCACGAAGAGGCGATATAAATGACATTTATCCCACACTGCAGGCATCTATTCTTCTTCTTTTGTTTTCTTATTTTTTAGGGAACCTTTTTTTTTGTAACATTTTTTATCTTCACGCTGTATCTCTCATGTAGCAAGATAGGCAGAGGAAGCTTGGTATTAAGATACTGCGCAGCCCTGCTCACCGTCAAATCTGGAGGCATTGCATGTTACGTGGTGGAACTCAACGCCGCCACACCAGAGCGGAGAAATGAAAATATTAAACATTTCCTCGAGTGGAAATCGAACCCCTAACCTGTCGTGTTTACATTCACAGGTTTGTCTGCGCCACGACTGGCCTCAAGTAATAAAAAAAAAGTAAAACTCACCTCAACTCTTCCAACTAAGCCACTGTCATATGAACTCTTATAATGAGATTGTATTAATTGAAGACTCGTTGTCCTGAAGTCGTTTACTGAAAAATAAAACATAATATTGATTTCTGTGCTACTAGATAGGTACTATATAGCGAAAGAGTTTGTTCAGTTGAACGCATATATCTCAGAAACTTACAGTTTCAACACTAAACAAAGAAAAAATATCAGCTTCCCGCTGTATTCTGCATACAGCAGGGTAGCCAGAGGGAACCTAGTGTAACACAATCCGTTCCCCACTTTCTGCCGAATCATTGCGTGTTAAGTGACAGAACTCAAAGCCGCGCTTTGCCTCGACACCAGAGCGAAGAATTGGAAATATAAATTTAGGTAAATACAAAGGAAAAATAGAAAGAATTAAAAAAAAGTAGCATAACTCACCAACTTCCTCCACAGGCCGGAAGCGCATGTCGCAGGCGGACCCGACGCCGTGACACAGCAACAGCAAGTGGTCTATACTCGACGGCTCCGTGTCCTCTATTTCCGATTCGGTGTAGCCTCGTCGGACGACACGCGGTCGCATCATAGATTGCTGATGAGGGATATGTCTTTTTAACATTTTTTAATTTCACACTTTAAATATATTAATATTATTTAGAAAACGGACAGAAATTTTAACGCAGCAGGATGTGTAACACATTTTGTGTTAGCATCTAATAAGAGTTTCGACGAAACTTAATAAGAACATAAGGCTTAGTGGTGAGAGCGCGCGGAGAGTAAACAACAGACGTGACAGTTCGAATTTCCCTACATAAAAATAATTAAAATTATAGGTTTTTAAACATGCCTTTATTATTTCATATTTAGGCACACACTGAATTATAGAAAATGCAGAAAATAAAGATAAGGAAAAGGGAAATCAAGGATATATGATTATCATGCTATCGAGGATAATCGGCTTTTAATATTTTCGCTCTGGTAACCGGGCAAAAGGCGGAGTTAAGCTCCGTCATTCAACTCGCAACAGCTCCAGAATTCGGCACGAACGGAACAGTGTGTCTTAACACTAGATTCTCATTACTTTTCGGGTGCCTGCCCGGCTATATGCGGAATACAGTGAGAAGCTACAAAAAAGAAACATAAAAACGCCTTAAAAATCTCTTTACATAATGATAGCCTATGTTGATTCTGATGTATAAACTATATTACTGTAAATCTACATCTAAATCCGTGAATATGGAACAAACATTCATATTCACAATCTTTATAATATAAACATTTATAATATTAGTCGGATTTGTTCAATAACTAACACAACGTTCCTTCTGGTGTCTATATTCTCCGGCTCCATGTACCATGAACACTAGATGATCGATTTTCTTAGGTTCATCCCCGCAGACGTTAATCATGGGGTTACGAAACACTTTCTTGCCAAAATTAAGTAACTAAACATAAGGTAAGTTTAGGTTACATAGGAGGTATTAGGAATAGGTAAGTTTAGTTAGTATTATAATATATTTAAGAAAAGAAAAGAAATGAAAAGGAGACTATAGTTTTAGGCATTTAAATTTTCAAAAAATAAATAAATAAGGAACAGGATCATAATTAATCAAATATATTAATTAAAATTTCTTCCACTTTAACAGTATAATAAAGTGACAGATAATCTAGTGATTTTTGCTATATTCTATTAATACTAATATTTCACTTTTCGTCTATAAAAATGTATATTAAAAGACATTGTCTTAATAAGCAAAAGTTTCTGGCGAAGGAGACCCTACACCAGATTTGCACCCAAACCACAAAGAAGGTATTCAACAATCAATACTCACAGGAGACGTAGCAAATGCATCATTATTGGTATTCTGAACAAAATGCACCATAACCGATGGTCCGTGCATTACTACTAATTCGTTGTTATTTAGCATTAGACGTCTGTGCCATTCTCCTGTTGTTACTCCGTGACGATACTCTTCCTATGGAAAAAACGATATAAAAAGATAAAGATAACAAAATTTTATAATAACTATAAAAGATAGAAGACGGTTACAAAGGAATTATTACGTCAGCTTAACTACATAATTATTAATTGATTAATATGCATCATTTTAGTTTTTTTATATCTATAATAATCTATTAAATACAAAATCTACACCTATTGAAAATTAAACTTTCAACCAATGTTGTCGGACAATTTGTTTTCATATGGTATAACTCATGGTTGAACTGTCTTAATAAGACTAGAGGCCACTCGGGCAAATCATGAACTGATGGCAGGCCAGCCCCGTCAGAAATATAGGTAATATTTTTTTTTGGTTTTATTCTGGAATATATTTTTAATAGAATTCAATATTTTTCGAATATACGAGAGTATTATTTTTGCTGTCGGCGGGCCACCAGTATTCGACCGGCGGGCCGCGGTCTGTGTATCCATAGTATATAACTCATTTATTTATAAGATTGAAATAAAACAACAACAAACTCTTAGTGTCAAGGGCTTGCCGAAATACAAAAGTGAAAACTACAATTTAATCGGTTAAGGCGTCAATAAGATTAGCGTGAATATGTTCGTGAAATATTTTATGTAATGGCAATACCAAGTACTATGAACTATTACTACTTTAATTATCTGTGCAATGTGTAAACAAAACATAACTTGCGAGTAAGTCTTGTTGTGTTTACCTTATTTTGTTCGTCTTTAGATTTTGAGTGATTATTAAGTGTTTAAAATTATTTTAATGTTGCTTAATATTAATTTAAAATGGTGACGAATATATCATGTGATTACTGAGTATTTAGAGTATTGATAAAATGGCATAATTTACCTCTAATTTTTCAGCTATGTCTTCGGTGTATGGAATATATCTAGGGTCAATTGATGTGCCTTTGTAGAACCAACTACACCTGTGAAACAATAAAATTTCAAATCAAAAACTGATGGAGACTCTTTTTTGCGAATTAATATTTGTGAAAATAATCGATTTATAATATTTTTTATCTTCACGCTGTATCCTGCACATGGAAGTTTAAGCAGAGGGAATCTAGTGTCAAGATATTCCGTTTCCTCGCTCCACGCTCAGCACAGCTTTTAAGATATTGCATGCTGAATGGAATTCAGCACCGCGCTTGGTTTTGTTACCAAAGCGAGGATAGTAAAAATAATTAATTTCTCCAAGTTTAATGGAATTCTAAATCGTTGGGCTTACAGTGCCGTTGCGCCACGACGCTCTTATTTTATATTGCTATTATTTTTCATTATCAATATATAACATACATTTTTTTTAGTTTCACGCTGTATCCTTCACATAGCAATGGTAAGCAGAAGGAATCTAGGAACCTGGTATTAAGACACTCTGTTCCCATTAAGACACTTCCGTTTGCCACTTTCCGCTAAATAATATGAAATAAATACGAATTTAAATTTTATCTACAAGTCCATCAATAAAAAAGTTTTTTTATTTAAAACTTACCTCATCACATTAGTAGGTTTCTCACTCCAATACACGGCAGTTCGAAGGCGACTCATCACGTTAACATCGTAACGACCACCGTCCGTCGCTACTAGTGTGTTCTCGTTCAGATCCGCTACAAAAAAAATACAATTTAAGCAAATGCCTAGTATATTTTACTGTTTAGGTACTCAAAAATAATAATTATACAGTGCTGCCATTAATTAAATCATACTGCAGTGTTGCCATAGAAAGTTAATAAAAGTAACAAAAGAATAATAATATATATCTACTTTTATTATCAAAGAGGAAAACTTAACATTTTTCAATATAAATTAATAAAAAAATATATTTAAAAATACGACCGACAACGGAACAAAAGTCTAGGCCAACGGCGGCTAGGGTTTCTGGGGAGTAAGGAATCTCCTTACTATTTTCAAGAGCAGACATGGACTACTCCTATAATAAGACCTCCATGTCAACAAGGCCATATTGTTGGTACGTAATCTTGTTTTGATTATATCTTCTCTATCTAATACCCATCATTAACAAGATAAGAAACTGGCTGTTCTTATCTTGGCAATATGCCTGAAAGACTCCTCAGACCGATGACACGCTCATCATTAATATCAACAGTGGCATCTTTTATTATTCTTCTTTCCATAAGGATATTTATTATTATTGGTGAATATAAGAAGTTAACACACGTTCATTAAATGAAGAAATATATATCTTTTAGAATATATATAGAATATAAGAATATATATAATAAACTTACAGCTATTAAAAGCATTTTCCAGGGCCCTCGAGTCAGCAACAGAAAATCCTCGCCACATCGATTTACCTTCATAGTCCACTTTATAGAACCAGTGATGCTTGACTGAAGAATATTCTGATGATGTACGATTCTAGAATAAACACATAATTAATACATCAATTAAGAATTATCAGAATTGTAATAAATTTAATTATAGAAATATTTTTTCCATGTGTAAAACGTTACTGTAACTGTTTAGGTATTTAGAATCTTAATAAGGATATACATTAATTAATTTTCATAATTACATATTAGAATATTTTCGATTATAAAAATACGAAAATTTTATTAAAATTTAACATTAACAAAAATGTTTTATACAAGTAGTAGTCGTCGCCCGCAATTTTCTTTGCGTGGACCTTATTACATAGTATGGACAAGTTTCTCGTTTCCGTAGGACTTTGACGCTCCCTGTTTTAGCGTTTCCCTACACTTCCTAATCTACTTACGTGTTAAATTTCAATTCATTTATAAATCTATTACCTCCGTTTATACGTTGTCTATCATCTATGTTGAGTATATGTAACATAAGCGGCATAGAACAAATTGATTACTAAATATAAAAAAATAAAAAAGTACCTGTGACACAACAACAATTCTATCATCAGCATCTTCTTGAGGTGATGATTCGCAAAAGTTAACAGTCATTGATTTTCTAATACCCTCTGTCTTTAACTCCATATTAGTTCTTTCTTGATTTTCCGAATTATTATCCATGCTTTTCCTAGTTATGAATTTGGAATTACTAACACCTGCACGCTTTTCGGTAACGTAACAGCAATATTTACAATTTACAATAATACTTTCGATCATGTTCCCGTCTGTATCTTTTATGTAATTGCTATCGTTTTTGTCATCGTCGGTTTTATTTGTTAAATTTTGTTTTAAAGCATTTTTAAGTATGGTTTCTTTATCTAAATGTGTAATACTGTCACAAGTGAAATAATTAACTGTCCTAACAATATCTTCGTTTGGGTGTAAATTTTCAATAGATGTCAATTCACGTACTAAAGACATATGATGAGCAATATTTTGTGGAATGTTTTCATCAGGTTTATTATTTTCTATTAAATTATTATTGAAATTAGTATTTTCAAAAAAAGTTTTTACATTATTTTGTATAGAATCAGTAGTATTTTCGGACGGTTTATGTCTATAATGATTTTGTGACTGGCTCAACTCAAAAAAAGACTTTGAATGTTCAGGTTTCGGTGGAGAGGAGAAGTAACTGGATAGTCTGCTGAAGTCACTATATGTATCAGATTCTTTTGCACTATCTACGTCTGAGGAAAAAAAGTTTATGGGGTCAGGTAATGACTCTAATTTAATATCTTCTTTTTTTATAGGTGTTGTCTCAACTGAATGAACAGCTCTTTGACTGCTTGCCTGATCTTTACAGGTGTCTTTTAATATATCCAAGAATCCCGTTGAAGCAGGCGTATTATCAGTTGCAGCTGGAGTACTGTCCTCTTCGATTAATTCTTTTATCATGGTTTCCACATTAGCGTCACAAATGTTATCTTCCAAGGGTTTAATTGTAGACAATGAATTTATGTCAACAGGATTTACACTAAGCTTTTGGATTTTTAGGACTGTCAGTATATCTTGCGATGATATCCCACTAAGTCTTCTATGATATTCTTCTTCAAAACCTGGTGGTATCCGCATTGGTGTATTAGAATCAGTGTTAAATGTAGTCAATGAAGACGGAGAAGTTAATGAATTTTTGTAATGATTTTCAACTGCGTAATTTCCTGTATCAAAGTAAGACGCAATTGTTATAGCTGGGCTGGTCGATGTTGGTAAATCAAATGTATTAATTTCTTTCTTTATTTCATTTGTGCTATCAGCGGCGTTTTTGTATCTTTCAATTCTGTTAGTAAATGAGTCTATTGCGGGTTCTGAGTCATCTGAATTTTTTTCTCGTTCTTTATACTCAATTTTATGGTCGTCTGTTTCTGATGGTTCAACAACAAATTCTTCATAAATTGGAAAATCCTTTTTAGCATCTTGCTCAATCGAGTGAACATCTAAGCCACTTTCGTCTGATTTAGAGTCTTCTTCAGGTGGCGCAGATGGAATACTCATCTGACGCGGCAATATAGAAGTATCTTCATATGAATTTTGAAACTCAGCTTTTATTTCATCACTTGCATTGGCAGGTATGTCGTCTAAAAATACACATTTATCTTGAAAAAATCCTATAGATTTAGCATCTATTTGAAAGTCATAATCATGATCCGTAAGAGCTTTCGTAGACTGAGCTGCTTCATTACTTAACCATCCATAATTTAACATCACGTTACTCATGTTTGTATCATTCAGCATATCCTCTGGTGCTTGTATTTTCATACTATCTATAATACTTTCTGTAGTTGTTTGTTCAAATTGTACAGGTAATTCGATTTTATTTATTACAGGGTCTTCAACAAAATCTTCGCAGGCGGGGTATTCAACAGGATTTTCTAATTGAATTGGAGCAGTAATGTTTTCTATCAATTGTGAGGTTAAATCTTCTGCTTCTTTTTCTTCAGGTTTCTTAACTTCTCTACAAGTTTCACAAATATTAAGTTCAGAAACAGGACTTAAACCTGTAAAATTTTCTTTGACTTTAGTCATGCCAAAGTTTTCAAAAATGTTTTGATCCTCAGCAATTGCGTCAGTTACTTCAAATATTGATGTATTCTCCATTTTCGTTTCTAAATCTTTAATACCTTTTGCATTTGTTGCAAGGGATGAAGAATTAGATGAGAGAGAAGATATATCAAATAAAGGCATTACGGGATGAGAAGTTTCGAAAAGTGAAAACATAGGGACAGGTAGGTTGACATTATCGGTAGTTGTGTTTTCAGATCTAAATAAAGTATATTCGTTACTTTCATT
Organism: Heliconius erato x Heliconius himera; assembly: GCA_013421005.1. Classification (NCBI taxonomy): domain Eukaryota; kingdom Metazoa; phylum Arthropoda; class Insecta; order Lepidoptera; family Nymphalidae; genus Heliconius; species Heliconius erato x Heliconius himera. The sequence continues at coordinate 14,300 of JAATLQ010038098.1, read as the reverse complement.
ATTTTTATCTAATTCAACAGATGATAAAATACTTTTAGCCACGTCATGTAAATCTGTCGATTTTATTGTAGTCTTTTTGTCTAATACATTTAATTTTTGACAAGTTTCTTCAGTTTTCTCTAGTGTATTACAAGCTGCAATATTTGAATTTACTTCTATGGTTTTACTTCTATTAATATTTTCGTCAAGATTTTTTGATTGAAACGGTAATACGATTGAAGTTTCTTTATCAAAAAAGCCCTTTGAAGACGGGTCTGTCAGAACTTTTGATATCTTAGGCAAATCATTAAAAAAATCTAGTGGAGGGTCGTCTCTGTTTATATTGCCGATTGGAATTGTTGAGTTTTTTCTGCCAAGAGTACTCTCAATTGATTTCATTTGACATTGAAAGTTTTGATTGTTTGGATTCTCTAAAATATCACTTTCTTGAATACTAATAGGTTTGGTTTCCATCGGTATGCTTAAATTAGAATATTCGAATAATTTCATTTCAGTATTAGAGCTAGATAACGGATGTTCTTTAGCATTTTCGCGATCATTTAGGGAAAATACACTTTGTTTACAAGTAGTGTTAATTTTGTTATCGAGATTATCCTCTAACATAGTATTTGCCATTGGTTCTATTTCAGTCATTGAAGTTTTGTCACGACTTAATGATCCCTTAGTAAAAGCAGTTTGGTTCACACAATCAAATATATTTCTATTAGTATTGGAAGCTTCTGTATCCTTGTGACTATTTTTCAGTATAACATTTTGAAGAATAGAAGAAGAGGGTACAGGTGGATGCTGAAATTCACTAAAACCTTCGTAGTATGCACAGCCCTCAAAATTAGGCTCCAAATTGGGAGTGTTCAGGAAACCATATGTATTTTGATTAGGATTATAATACTGTTGTTCTGCTGGCTTATTGTTATCACTAGCAAAAGGCTGATAATTTCTGTTCTGTTCAATATTAAATTGAAGATAAGAATTCTCTTCAATAATTTGGCTGGGAGGAGAAGTGTTATTATTCTGATTAACTAAATTATCATTTTTCGTTATATTATAAGCTGGATCTAATAAATTTGTAATAGTATTTTTAATAACGTCTAAAGAATTCATTTTGGATTTTAATGACCCTATAATTCCAAAGCTCATACTGTCGGTCTGCGGTTGTTGATCATATGAATCCGTGGTTTGTCTGCTCATATCAAATGCTGTGTTATATTTTTGTTCTGGTTGTGTTGCATTGTTTCTAATATCAGCCACATCGATTGGTGTACTTATATCGAATGGTTTTTGAATATAATTTGAAATATTTTCTGGTTTCATAAGATTAATTGATGATTGATCTGTTGGATCCTGCCCAAATAATGACTGTGAAAAATTATATTCAACAGGTTTGATTGGTTTTATATTATTACTGATGCTACCAAAACCTTCAATAGGACCAGAATAATATTGAGGCCTTTTTTTCGACATTCTATAGTTTACACTTCCCGTTAATTTGGGAGGCTCTGTCAAAGGCTTTACCGGTTCAGGAGGCGTATTGGCCTGATAGTTATGGGACATCTGAACTTGAGGGACAGTTTCGATGTGTCCGGTTCTATTTATGTTAACATCAGCATGCGTAAATGTAGATGAATTATAAACAGCAGGCATTTCACTTACTTTATCATCTTTAAGAAGTGGTTTAAAATAATCTGCAGTAATATTAGTATTGTTGTTTACAGATAAAACTAAATCTGTTCTTTGCTCAATAGATTTATTAGAGGGAGGCTGAAGTGTATCTGGCAAAATGTTGCTATTAGTCGATAAAGGTGGTTCGGTGTAGAACAATGAGTAAGTTGGCATAGTAGAGTTAAGATAAGTATCTCTTGAATCACTAAGTTTTTGTTCCAGACCGTCAGAACCTACAGCACCTTTTTGATTATTCCATGAAGCATTTGAAGGTGGTAAAAACGTATTATCGAAATTGCCGTATGAATTAGGGGGTATAGCATTTGTAAATTCGGAATTCCGATTTGGTATTTGGTTTAAATTTTCGACATTGGTATTTGTATGAACTAAGTTTTCAGTTGGATCGGGAATAGTTGGCATAAACAAATTTTCATTGGGTGTGAAACGTGGTACAGTTTGTGTTTTTATTACAGGTTGTGATCCCGATATTCGTCTCGCTATTGATGGGGGTAATACAGTTTTGCCTGAAGATGTCTGACTGTCTCGCCGCATGTTTGAAAACATTGGAGGCGGTGGAATGATTGGTGTGCTTGGAACGTTGGGCATAATTATTGATTGGTTTGTTATATCATCTATCGACATTTGTTCTTGTTTTGCAATAAATGGTTCTTTTTCTTGTGTTGGTACCATAAAACCCCGTTGAGCACCTATATTTTGTTTTTGGTCGATATCAATAGGATTGAAAAAATGTGGAATATTAGTGGTATCCGTGTTTTGAGGGATATTATGTTGAACTTCTATTTCAGCTTGAGTTGTTGATGAATGTTGTTCTTGTCCAATGGGTAATGTATCGAATTTGTTTTCACTTTGTAGCATGTTAGGTGTATTTTCCGGTATGAAGTAATTTGGTGAAGTATGAATTGGAGGTGGATGAAACGTTGGTGCATGATGATCTCCAGAACTTAAGCCTGGTATTTGCGCGTATATTTTTCTCTTCGTTGCCATTCGATAGCTTGTTGCAATACCTGAAACAAATCAAAGTTCATCACAAAATTGAGTTAAGTCTTATGAATTGCGTATCTTAACATCTTAACTAATCACGTCTTTTCGCATGAGATGCAGGAATAATATATAAGTGCAATACTGTAATTATTTTTAGTTTGTTCATTAGTATTATATAGTAATTGTAAAGAAAAATAGGTGTTTTTATAGATCGGTAAGTATTGGTCAATTGTTTATTATTTGTGAGCGGCTATTTTCTTATAACATTAACTACACGAAATCCTTCCATACTTTCGGTCCAATTTTCAAGACATTGCGTATTAAGCGACTGAACTCAACGGCATGGTTTGTCTAGTTACCAGAATCGAACCCACGATTGTCATGTTTACAGTTTACACTCGTTAAAAACCACATTGAAAATCTCACCTTCAATCGTGTGAGTGAAATTTAATGTAGAACCTAAACTACTGCAGTTATAATGAGTGACTAAATAATTTTACACCTTGTTCGAATGTTCCTTGTACATTTATTTTTGTTATTGATCACTTTTGTTATATTTTATTTTTGGGTGTACAATTAAGAATATTACTATTAACTAGCGACCTAATTGCAAAAATTACACCAAATTATACAAAATCTTTACATAAATTGTAGCCTATGTAATATTGTGATGTATAAGCTACATTACTGTAAAATTTCATCCAAATCCGTTCCGCATTTTTCTTCACAAACTTTCACATTTATAATATTAGTAGAATAGAATTTTAGTGTGATTGAAAATAAAAGAGAGTACTTTCTCTCTGTCACTCCTCCCTTTTCACGAAAGATAATAATCCGCTATAGATACTTTCCTGACAGTATATCGATATAATTATATCATACAAGCTGTCTCACAACCAGTTTTCTATAAGGCAAGTGATCATTAAATTTCGTATTGCCGGCACGACGAGGAAGTTATTTTGACGTCAACTCGAAGACGCTTGTACAGCTTAAGTACATATGGAATGAAGGTTACGAATTCGATTACCGTGTTAAATAAAAAAATATGGAAGAAAGTATTGAAATTTTGTATATTATTATCGTAATATATACGAGACGTCGTGGCGCAGCGCCACATCGTCTTAATGCAAACGCGACGGTTGTGAATTTGATTCTCACTAGGCCAATTGTGAATTATTTATTTCCCTTTCCTCATTCTGATACAAGGTAAAGCGCGGTTAATCTACAACACTCAATACTCAAAAATTAGCGAAAAGAAACGAGTGTCTTAACACTAGGTTCCCTTTTTCCTACTATATATTGGAATACAGCGTGAGGCAAAAAAAAATGTATTAATTGTAATTAAAGCCTACGCCTTTTACATATGAACAAATGCTTTGACTGATCAAGCTAAACGTTAACAAAAAACCTAATATAAATGTAGCTTATATAAATGATCGTGGCGCAGAGGTACAAGTGTGCGGCTGTAAACGGTTGTGGGTTCGGGGGAATAAAATATTTTTATTTCTTCGCTCTGATAACGAGGCAACGCATCCACTTGAGGAATGTAAGTGTCCGAATGGGTGACGGAGTGTCTTAACACTAGGTTTACTTTGACTGTGCTATTTGCAGGACATAGCGTCAAGCTAATGTGGCCATCGTGTCCCAAACAGTGAGACAGCGTCCGATTCAGGTTCGATTCCCACTCGGGAAAATGATAAATGTCATACAACAACGTTTAAAATAAAAGAACAATGAAATGAAAATGATGTTAAATATTTTTCATATAAATCAATAATTTAAACATAATTTTCATTTCATTGCTTTTTCCTTTAAGCGTTGTGTATTTTGTAATACTAATAAAACGACAATATCTTTCTATTTTATACATATGAAAGTAAAAATGTTGATGTGTGATAGACAGATGGAACCTAGTGTTAAGACACTCCGTTTCTCACACAATATCTTATTTCCGAGACATTGCGAGTTACATGGCGGAAGTTAAAGAACAAAGAAAATATTAAATAATTATGGCAGTCGCTAATTTTGAGTGCGTTTTTTATTTACGCTTGAGTTCAGTAGAGGTCAACAGGCTGTATATTATTGTTGTAAAAAAATATACTTTACTTGATGATTCATTATATAGTAAGGTTTTTTGATGGGTTTTCTCAGATCAGAATTTACCTTTAGCCTTTTAATTAAAATTTAGCTTAACGTTTTATTCTGAAAGCAGGGTAGAAAGAGAGAAAAATATATTTAGACACATCGTTCTTTCTTCACAGGGAATTTGACGCCGACCTTTGTCTTATTACTAAAAGTATATTTTTAACTCCAGCAAGATAGTCACGGCGAATGGAATACCAAACACTACGGTATCAGCATACCCCTTTCACCTCATCCATTGTCATTGATGTCTTTATATATACCCTCTGGGGGGATCCTCATGCTTTTTGCGTGACCATCCTCCAGTATCATCAAAACTGTATACTCGAAGGTCAACCAAGATCTCTCTCTGTGTCTCTCTTAACACTCACTTTTGCTTCATAAGTCACTTTTGCAATGTTTTTTTTTGTTCAAAGGAGAACATAATTTAAATAATATCGTTCCCCTGAGTTGGTAAAACGACCGCAACATGCGTGAGATGTATTGAACATATAATAACAATGTGGTGGCGACGGTTGTGGGTTCGATTCCCAATCGGGGGAGTGAAATAAGTAATATTTTCACTTTATCGCTCTTCTTCTTTTTTCAAAACGAGGTGTTGAGTTCCGCCACTCATCAGCAATGTCTCCAGAATTCGGTGAAATGTGTGAAACGTAAGTGTATCAATGAGAACGGAGTGTTTTAACACTAATCCAGTGTCTCCAAACCAGGTTCACTCTGCCTACCCTGCTGTATAAGATAAAGTTAAAGCTAAAAAGAACTAAGAGATGAGAGCTCAAATTTCCGATAGGCACGAAAAAACCGGAATTGTTCTTTTTTTACGCCTTAAAGTGCACTCAAGCAAAGTTGCTGGTTACGACTAGTAGTCTTTATATAAGAACCGAATAGGCAAAGTTGATTACAAATCATCACTTCGCTTAAGGTCAAAACAATTACCTACAGAGTTGAGATCAAAGATCATGGGAAAATGAATGATCGGGTCAACTGTTGAATTTACATTTTGGGTGAAATCACATAGTTTCCTATATGGTGTTTGTATCTTTAACATTTTTGAAGTATTAGTATTCTGCATTAAGGTAAGGGAAACACTGTTTAGAAAACGCATAAAAATTCAAACGAACGAACGAAATTCGAACGAATGTAGTGTCAAAATCCTCCATTTTCCGTCTATTATAGACATTGTATGGTATGTGGCGGAATTTTAAATATTCTTCTGAATGGGGATCGAACTCACAACCGTTGCGTTTACAGTCTGACGATATCCAATACCTCTACGATAGCGCTAAATAAAATATATATAATAAATTAAATAACTAATTGCCATTGAATTTTTAATTTTTGTTTAAGACATTATATTTATTGTTAATCCATACCTATATTATAAATTCGAAAGTAGTTCTGTCAGTCTGTCTGTGATACAATTAGGACTAAACCGCTGATCCGATTGTGATAAAATTTCATATAGAGATATTTGAGGATGGACATAGGTTACTTTTTTCTCTCATATTTGTAATATTCTCAACATATAAAATAATATATAAAAATATCTTTTAATTTGACATGCAATTTATTCTGCCATGTTAATACAACCGTTGCTTAGCAACCGTCGCTAAGCTACAAGGAATTTTGTTGTTTTAAGAAAGGTCGCCCAAAATGAGCTTCCTGAACTCTTACATGGCGTATGCTAATGCAATCTTATGAGACACAACAATGTTTTACCAAAATATTGTCCTTTAAAAATATTTTAAAAGGTCCGCGATGGTATATGCTTATATCTGAAGATTGAGCCATGGTAACCATTTTAATATCTAAAGATATTTAAATTTATCGGATTATTGTTAATGTATTTTCTATATTTTGGTATTTATCCTTATCAAAATAAATATAATAGTCACCTTCAGAATTTCATTTATAATAATTGTTAATATAATTTATTTTGAGCATTTTGAAGTGTTGTTTAACATTTAAGAAAGATAAATGCTTATTTAGAAAAAAGCACAAAGCCAAATTTGAATCCCCGTTTCATCATCTAATCTCAATTTTTATAGGGTTTACTTACATACTTCATACTTTTTACTATAGTCTATAGGATACCTTCACAATGGTTTTCCGTCTTTTTTTAACGTAGCGTACATATAGCATGGTAGGCAAGACGATACATTTTTGAAAATACGAAAGATACCAAAGACGAAAAGCCTCGCTTTGTTTTACTAGAACGGGGAATTGTAATTTATTCATCACCTCGAGGAGTGATCGAACCTACAACTGGCGCATTTACAGTCAGACAATATTCTACGACAAAGAAAATAAAGTAAAAACTCATAAAATATAAAAATATATATAACTTACCAGAAGGTGGTTCTTTCAAAGGCGGTGGAGCAACAGTTTTTGGTAATTCCGGCACATTTGGCATTAAAGGTGTATTCTCAATTTTCTGATGAGTTTCCTGATATACTTTACTGTCTGTTAAAGTCTGTTCAGGAGTTTGGTCTCTGCTCTTCAAACTCAACATGCTGGAGAAGGAGCTAAAAACTACACTAGCCATTTGCGGTAAAACTGTTGGTAATTGAGAAAAGTTTTGTGCTATATCCGCCGTAAGGCTGTGTTGGCCATCATCCAAACTTTGCCCTTTATCCGGTTCGTTTAGGTTTATTTCCTCAAGATTATCCTCTTCTTGTAAATTAGCACTTTGATCTTCCTTTATATTACTATTTAATGGAGCACTCACATATCTAGTCCCCTGGAGTCTTGCGAAATATTCATTTACATCGAAATCATCATCGGATTTTGGAGGAGCTTTTGATTGAGACGCACATTGAATATCGTTAGGTTTATTAAATTGGTCATAATTTTTTATGTTTGAGACAGGTGGGCTGTTGTGTATGGGTGAATTAAACTGTATTGTGTTAGGTTTTGCGTCGCCATATGGAACATTTGTGTTTTCTGTGTTGAAGTACTGCGGGGTTTGCATCTGAGCCCCTTGTTGTTTATCTGTAATGAAAATAAAACAATACTTTATTTTACAAATTCTTAGAAGTTTTGCCGTCGTCACGCTGTAGGACAGCGGCACATAATCGGGCGGCACACGCGACGGTTGTGGATTTGATTCCCACTCGTGATAATGCAATATTTAATATTTTCATTTCTCGTAACATACATAGAAAAGCGCAGCATTGAGTCCCGCCACTTAACACACAATGCCTCGATAATTCGGATCTGCCTATTCTGCTATGTGCATGATATAGCGTGAAGGTAATAACAATAATAATACAGTAACATTAGAATCTGTTGCTATTGTGATGCAGTCTATATTAGAGTATTTTTCGTAGCGCAGCGGCATTGTCTGACAATAATCGCGACGGCTATGGGTTCGATTTCCAATTAGCGGAATGTATTATAAAAACGCAATATATTCTTACCGTTAAATGGAAAAAATTAAAAATATTGTAGTCTGTATGAGCAAACTCAGGAGGTGAACACTAGTTAATATTATATGTATTTAAAGCTATGATACGGAGAAAACTCATTCATCAACGATCGACCGGCTTTCCCCGTTAAGTGCTACAAATTGCTTGCATTGATCCTGTTAATGTTTCACTAGGCGAGTACACTTACGTGAGAAATTAAAAAAGAATAAAATTTAAATCAGCTTCACGCTGTATCTCGCATACAGCGGGGTAGGCGCAGGCAACCTAGTGTTAAGAGACTTCGTTTCCCACTTTCCGCCGAATTTTTCGAGGCATTGCGTATTGAGTGGCGGAACTCAACGCCGGACTTTTGCTTTGGTGCCAAAGCGAAGAAATGATAATATTAAGAAATAATAATTCGTTCCCTTGAGTTGGGAGCGAACCCACAACATATAATACTACTCTCGAGTTACAGTCACAAAATATAATACTAGTAGCAAATCTTATTCGTATAGAAATTATTAGGGTAGGCAAAGAGAACTTATTGTTAAGGCATTCTGTACTTTATTTTCCGTTCATTCGGAGAGACTATATTCTCTCATATAATTTCAAGCGTAGCGCATGAGGGTTTAAAGCCGCGTGGGCGATGCCTAGAATAATATGATGCCTACAACAGAATGTTTTACTTAAGGAAAATTAAGGTTTACAAAGAAAAACTCTACACAAAAAGATCTATTTTAGTTGAGCCAATAAAGTTTGATATATATTTCTTTTAAATTGTTAATTTTTTTTAAGGTTAAAAATGACCCTGTCACGAACAATTACTTACATTCATCAAGTCAATTGTTCATATCAGTGTTGCGGTAAACAGCAAAATAAGTGATGTGAAGATTTTCATTTTATACATATTAGAACTTACACACGCCGTCCGTACCCTTTTTCAAGTTTCATAAAATTATCAGCTATATTTGTTTCTTTTTTGTTTACTAGTTAAAATAGGCTTAGAACTTGACAGAAATATCTCTAGATATATTTATTTATCCCAAAATTTTGTACATTTAACATTAACTTGACTACCAAATGATAAGAAAGAGGAGTCAAATTTCGCTTGAGAAACATTCAGACAATTAATAGAGAAAAAAATCTGTTGGTTAATTTTTTAATACTTATAGGAATATAAAATTGCACTATAAGCAAATAACTCGTTATAGTTTTACTTTATATAAAAGGAATGTGTATTATATTTAATATTTTAATTTCCTCCCTCTCGTAACGAGGTAAAAAAGCGGGATTGAGTTCCGTCACTCAAAACGAGATGTTTTCGGAATTCGGCGGAAAGTGGCAAATGGAAGTGTCTTAATGGAAAAGGAGTGTCTTTACATAAAATTACAAGGTTCCCTCTGCCTACCCAGCTATGAGCGGTATACAAGGAAAAAGAAATGTAAATTTAAACAATTTACTTCACGATGCTACTTGATCTACACCATTATCATTACAACTATTCTAGGTTCAACAAGGAGGCGGTGCATTATGTATGTATATAGGCTTTACACCTTCACCTGGAGTCATATAATTTTCGTCAATTACCCTATTCCTTACATTTGTGTAGGCGGAGAAACAATTTTTTTTTATTATTTTTAATAAACTTTTCTTGAATCGGTCGTAACTATGTAACCAAATCTATGAAATTGTCACAATTTTAATAATAAGAGTGAGTCCATCGTGGCGCTGTCATACAAGTGTGTGTTCGATTCTCATTTGAAGACATGAGATATTTAATTTCTTCAGTCTGATAACAAGACAAATCGCGGCGTTAAGTTCCGCCAATCCACATGCAATGCTTTGTGCGGCAGAAAGTGAGGAGGAGAGCCTAAGCTACTTTATGCGGGATACAGTGTGAAGCTAAAAAAATGGTATTATCATGACACTTAACAGTTACACGTATCTTAGATGACATTACATTTACATTAGTAGTAAATTATTTTAATTTCCTCGCTATGGAGAGAAGATAGAGCATTGAATTCCGCAACTAGCATTGAATTCCGCCACTGAACCAGCAATATCTCGAAGTTGGTTGAAAGTCAGAGAACGAAGTGTCTTAACACTAAGTATTTCTGCCTACCCCGAAATATGCGGAATAAATGGTGTAGCCAAAAGAAAATAACATTTCTATATGCTATAGAAATAGTATTGAAATAAATAAAAAAAAATATCCCAGAAAGAACAGCCGCCATGCCAGCTCTACATCTCTCATCAACGTCTTCATATATCCTCCCTATCCATCCGAAGTTTACTCATGTTTTCTACGTGAACTTCCTTTAGTATTATCGATACTGTGAAGATCAACCGAGATCTCCACTTGCCTCTCTTACCACTCACCCTTGTTTCATAAATCTTTTTTGACATTCTCCTCTTTATATTTCATCAAACCAAAGCAAAAGGACTACAATGCTTAAAATGAAGAGGCTTTTGCCATAACTTTAGTAGGTGACGGGAAATAATAAAAGTGACGAAAAGATAACACCGTGTTACGGTTAGCTAAATATTGACGCATGTCGTAGTTAGAATGTGAATTACGGTAATAGGTAAAATATCCAAATTAGTATTGACTCCATACTTGATAAACTATGTATATATGATAATAGCCTATGTACACATGGAGTTGAGCGTCATGTCAAATTAATTTAAAAAAATAGTTTCCCGGTAAGCACCTGTGATACTTCTTGCCGAAATTAAGGTAGACAGAAGGGAGCATGGTTTCCTTGAATCTACAATAAATACACTATGCTCTAATATCTATGCTCCACTATGCTACAATATCTAACTTAATTTCGAGACAGTCAGTGTTGAGCTAAGGAACTCAATGCGTTTTGATTTTTTGCAGGAGCAATACTAATGAGAAAAAATCATCCTACCGAGTGGAATCGAACTCACAACCGTCGAATTTATTGTAAGACTCTGAGACCCTGCACCACGACAGTCCCCACTATCAATAGTTCCGGCTTTTGTTGCCATGGTCCGCCAAACGGCGGGATTAATGTCAGGTAGCATTGCTACTTAATGTCCAAAAGTAGTTTCTAGATTAAAATCTCTTATTAGGCAATTAAATAAAATCTCTCCATCCATTTCTGTTTCCTGTTAAAAAAAAAACAAGGAACTTTCAAAGTATTTTCAACTATTTTAAAGTATCAGTAACACAGATAACTTAAACTCCTGTTATCATTACCTAGAATTCCCACCTTAAGTAATCATTAGTAGTTTTAGTCATATAAGCTTACTAATGACTCCACTATGGTATAGTGGTTAAATTCCAACTCTATATGCAATAGTCGTGGATACAAAGCAATCATAGTATTTAAATTTCGCACTACGCTTTATTCTTAGCCAGTGAGAATGGAGAACCAATCGTTACGACCCCCTCATATCTCTCACGGGCTCTTCAACTGCCATGAGCCTCTTTACACAGGCTCTTTGGGAGGTCTTCATAATGCAAAGTAATATCCAAAAAATTGGAAAGCAATGACATGGCCAGTCGTAGCGCTGTTGCGTCTTAACACTAGTTTCTGAAGTTCCCTCTGTCTATCTATGAGCGAGATACAACGTGAAGCCAAAACAAAAGAACTAATGGTCACAGGTTTAATATTAGGTTCAACTAACAGAGCTTAGAGACCGTTGTGACTCAGCGTCTGATTATGATCGCGGTGGTTGTGGGTTCGATTTCAACAATTTTTTCATTGTGGTGCAATAGCTAAAATATGAATGCATCAGTTTATTTTCAGCTTATCACGCAAAGCCGAAGGCAAAATTTTGTGCCAACATTCTCCGTTCTCCTCATATTGCGTGCCGCGTCATGATCGCTGAACGAGCAAAGTCACCGCTGAGCTTCGTCTTACTTCTCCGGAAAGCGCGGTGTTAAGTTTAACGAAAAGAAAATAATTCATCGTTCCCCCGGTGGGGATCGAACTCGTAACCATTGCATTTATAACTTTGATAAATCTATGGAAAAAAACCACAAATTACATCAATAATTGCATCTAACAAGGTAACTTTGTCACCTTATGATTTCAAATCACTACTCGGTCACGGGCGTCTGCATTGGAGGTTAATATAATTTTTTTATTATTTATTTTTGCATATGACATGGCAGGCAGAGAGAACCTAGACTTAGCACAACCTTAAGACACTACGGTTCCCAATTTTCGGGTTTTCTGATGTTCGGAACATTGCTTGTTAATTCATTCCCAAAACTAGGAATCGGACCCACAGGCGTCGCCTTTACAGTCAGACGCTGTGCCGCTGCGACACAACGGGCATAACAGCCTTTTCCCGTTTTATACGGAGGTTTTAATTTCACAGTACACCTCAGTATTCTATTATGAGTGTATTTTATTATGAATGAGAGGAAAATATATAAAAAAACAATAAAATTTTTACTTGGACATAAAAAACCCCTTTTCTATTTTACACTGATTTTTCCTGACATTACCTGTTAAGTGGCAGAACTCAACACTGTACAGAGTCTAGGAGAGCGGTGAAATTAATATAAATTAATTATGATTTTTCACCCAAGTGGGGTTCGAATCCAAAACTAATAAACTAATTGTTTTACAAGTTATGAAGGGCCCAAAAATAGTTGGAAATGGTTCTTTAACTTGGCTGCACGTTTTCAACTCTTAAACTTGGCTGCAGACGCTGTTGCGTATCCTAATATTTACGTAATATTCATATAAAACATCCCCTTAAAACGCTGTCTATTAATGAAAAACTGTATTAATCTACGTAATTAATTGTATTAATTAGTCGTAGCGCAGCGGCACGAAGTGTGTCTGTAAAATCGACTGGTTGTGGGTTCGATCTCCACTCGAGGAGATGAAATATTTACTTAAATTTATATTTCCATTTCTTCGCTCTGTCGAGGCTAAGCGCGGCGTTGAGTTCTGCCACTCAACCCGCAATGCCTCCAGAATTCGGCAGAAAGTGGGGAACGGAGTGTCTCAACACTTGGTTCCCTTTGCCTACCTGATGCTTCTGGATACAGCGTGAAGCTGATTTATTTTAATTATTATTCGCGTAGTGTATAGGTACTAAACTAATTTTAAAAAGCTAAATAGTTTATTTGGTTGAAAGCATTAATCTCAGTAACTATAGGTCTAATTAGAACATTATTTTTGTTTGGGATAGATAGTACATCAATTGAGGGAGGCTATATTACATCACGCTAATCGTAACTTATATGTTGAGACTACCCCTAGGAATAAAGCGTGAAGTTAAGTAAAGTTCAGTTAAGTTAATAGTAACTACGGACACTTGGAACATGTCAAATGTGTCATGATTTTATGATGATATGGCATACATAACGTTTAGTTATTTTCATTTGACCATGGTAGTGACGCCGCAAGTAAAATTAAGTACTATCACGAAATTAAAAGAGAGAAGAGAATAAAGAAGAATTTGTTTGATGGGTTCAAATTAAAAACTTCTTTTAGTTCTGGATTACCATATTATTTTCGTCCAGTGTTTCAACGTTACCCACTGCAGTGACAGTTATCTCCTACTCTGTGTGTCCCACAATGTGTCATGTGTCATACAAAACTCTCTCTCCATATTCATTTGACCACGTGGACGAAGCCGCAGGTAAATACTAGTATATACTAACTATATTTATGCACTTTATTCTTACACACGTGACTTCGTGTATAAGGTTATACTCAATTTCACGATAATATTGGATCAAGTTGATCTTGTAGCATTTAGAAGGTAAAGGCGGGGACGTATTTACTTTAATTTTTAATATTATATATAAATATAAATAAAATGTAATATTAAAAATCCTTCTCTCTCCGAATTTTAATATCTCTATATCTTATAAAATAAGAACGATTTTTTTCTCTGTCTGGCCTTTCTATGTTATCTTCTTCTAAACCACCCAACGGATTTTGATGCGGTTTTCACCATTATGTAGAGTATTTCTCAGGGAAGGATGATATATGGTTTATTATATGTATATTTTATTGTAGTTTGACATAAATATGATAAATGTGTATAAAGTCCTACCCGTTCAGACACTTTCACGCATGCGCTGCTTTAATG